>PVJH01005706.1:0-109172 GCA_004026705.1 Nesogale talazaci | reverse complement strand
AACTTCAAGTTAAACCAAAAGGAAATATACTTATCTTGAAGTGCATCATTACTATTATCTATGTGCATCTCAAATACACACTTTGAAGGAGTACTTTTTAGATAACTAAATATTATCAGAATAATAATTGATTATATGATTATATTATATCTCAGGTGAACTTACAAGTTATTAATTCAGTTTTTCCATTAATCACTTGCAAGAAAATAACTCATGATTATATTTTGTTGAACATTTTACACAATATTAGTGGCCAGAACTTTTGTAAAGTAATTGATTTGACAATACATAAAAAACTTTCCATTTCAAAGCAAACAGACTGGCAAGAATGTTATTATAAACACTTCAGAATAAACCAAACATTACAGAATGGGAAAAAGCTCTGAATGAAAAAAATATATAGATACATAAATCAATACCATCCCCACTGTCCAGAAGTTGATTCTAACTATCGTGCCTCTATATAGGGTTTCTGATACTATGAAAGGTTTATGGCACAAAGAGCCTCATATTTGTTTCATGAACTAGAGCGTAGGTTTGAACCACTCACCTTGCAGCTAGCAGCTCAATACCTTGACCAAAGAGCTACCTCTCTGCCTGTCCCTATAGACAGATATATCCACACATGCAATAAATGCAAATATCCATATATATCAATATATGCAAAATATCCTCAAATTTTATGGGATAAGCTTAAAAGAAAATGGACTTTTTTCATGAACTTTGTGAAGACTCTTCATATATATTGTAGCAAACATATGAAGAATCTTAAAGCTGCTCTGTTATGCAATGTTATGTTTTAAGAATGTACTATTTTTCGAATCAAAAACAACTTCAGTAATGTCCATGTATCATCTTTGAAAAAGAAAACATAGGAATTTTCCAGTATCAGTGAAGGTGATTATTCTATAAGATTTTTCTTTTCCTATTTCCCTTTTACACAAAGTTTCTATATAGGTCTAAAAATGCCATTTTCACATGAAGAATATATATTAAAATGTGAAAACATCATGTAAGACAAAATTATGACAATGCATGGCAGTTGTGTTTTCAGTAAGAAAATATATGGTATTAAAAATGGCTATTTGGTTTTCTTTAACAAAAAAAGAGATTTGCTGCCAAGAATTAGCAGGATGTGTGTGAGACAAGACTTCCAAATCATCAATGCATTTGTTCTTGCTGTTGTTTTGAACCTGGAGCAGAGATAACTGAACAGATGTGGAGGGATTTATGTTCAGGAAGGGAAAAGTATCCTGGATCGACACAAAAGGATTATTTGTTCAGTGCAGAGTCCTAAGAGCAAGCAAAACTTGTAACCCTGGCTTTTTCTCTTGAATCAACACTGCATAAGGATATTTTTAAAATCTGTGTTTTACCTTGAGAGATTGTTTGACACTAAATTTTAAAATTAATATTATATAGAAAAAAGCAAAAATCACTATAGTTCTAATAAAGTAAGGTATTTAATATAATTAATTATTAAAGGACATAGATTTTAATTTGATATTAAAATGCAAGTCAGTGTAAAAATAGCTGAATTTATCACCTCATCACAAAGTGGTGGCTTACATTTAATATTCTATATTCTTTAGAAAATAAATATAATTCTATTATTAAAGTATAACCATTTTATATAATTTTGGAGTAAATAAACAGCCAGGCTACATAACTAAATTTGCCTTTCATGATTTTCCTGTTTTTGGTGACTGTTTTACTTTTACCAATAGTTGATGTGGATTATGACATCAAATTTCACATATAACAGATAGTTTTATAAACTAATACAATAACTAAATTTTTGAATATATCTCTTGTTTTTTATCTGTGAACACAATAATCTATGTCCTTGAGGGAATAGAGAGATAAGCACATATATTAGGAGAAAATTAATAGTCATAAAAGCTACACATAGCTATTAGGTGCCATAATGGCTATTAGCTAAAATAATTTACATTGGCTTTTTATATTTATAACAAAAAATTGGTACTACTCTTTTTAAGTAAATAATTAAAATAGAGATAGGTAATCAAATTGTACTCCTTAATATTGCTGATATTCAATAACAGTGGAACTCTGGTAAGGAAGACCCCAGTGGTTCCCAAGACTAGGCAATGAAGGTCCCTGATTCTTTCCATTCTATCCTCCAGCAAAGGGGGCTCCAGTTACCATAGCCACCCATCAAGGAAGGTTCTAGTAATTCCTATCTCCTTGCAGGGCAGATTTAGAAGATTGCTGCACCCCCTCCCTCCACCAGCAAGGAAGGCCCTGTCACATCTGTGACCCATTAATGAAAGCCCCAATTGATGGCAAGGAAAGCCACAGACATTGAAGCAACTTGCCAGAGAAGGCCCTGGCTGGCCCTCAATAAGGAAAGATCTAGCTGTTCTTGGAACCTGACAAGGTAGACACCGGTTACCCCAACAACCCAAGAAGTAAATTCCTGGCTGTCCCCAGCTCCAGGCAAGGAAGGACATGGGTGCCCTTGCCTCCTGGCAAGGAAGGGTCACCACTATCCCCAAGGACCACCAAGGTTGCCTCTACTCTCCCTGCCCTTCTGCCATGAAGGGTCCTCTTGTCCCACCCACTGTCAAGGAAGGAAAGACTTGTTCATCCCTAACCCTCAGCAAAGAAGGCCACAGCTCTCCCTGGAACATAACAAGGATAATCTCAACTATTATCCTCCCACCCTCTCAGTCATCCCAGAAACTGGGAAGGGTAGGTCCTGCACTTCCCTGCTTACTTGAAAGGGAAGCTCCAGCTGCCCATGTGTACTGAGAAAAGCAGATGTGTACTGAGAAAAGCAGATTCTGGCCACACCTGCACCGCAGTAAGGAAGTGCTCAGCTGTCCCCATGTCTCTGCAAGGAATGTCCAGCAGCGTGGGACATATGAACACAGTCCAAAGCTTCTCCTAAAATCCAAAAAAGAAGGTTCTGTCATCCCAGCAACCCAGCCAGGCAGGTCCCCAAAGGCCATCTCAAACCCATCATGGAAGGTCCAAGCTGTCCTGAAATCCAGCCCCAAAGGTCCTCTATGTTCCAGCAACCTGATAAGAGTCAACTCTTCCCACATTACCAAGTAACCCACTCAAGACAAATAGCTGCACTCCAATTAGTACAGATTATTCAATTGCAGAAAAAATTAAAAAACAGTCACAAACAGCTAAACAACACAGAGACACAATGAATTACTTGACCCAAGAGACTTGAAATAATGAGAAATAGAATTCAAAGCAATAGTGTTCAGATACCTACAATAAATGCTGGAAATAATTAGAAAAATAGATATTCTATATCAAATAGAACTGCAGAAGACAGATAAATAGAACAGAGAGTAAAAGAACAGAGTGAAGGAATGGAAGAAAAAGAAAATGAAGGTAAGATTAAAAATTATTCTTTTGAATACAACCAATGAGTAAATCAACCAGTGAGTAATTCATTATTGACAGATGATGGATATACAGATAGATGATAGATAGAAGAAAATCTATGAAAGCTCTGGGATGCCATCAAGAATAACAATCTCACCAGAGGGCAGTGATGCCCCCCCCCAAAAAAAGAATAACAATCTATGTATCATCGGGATCATAGAGCAATAAGAAAAAACAAATTTTTGAAAAGCTATGGAGAGACTAGTACAAGAAATGATGGAAGAGAGCATCCCTACCATCATAAAGAAGAAAAAAGTATTCAGGAAGCTGAGAAAACCCTACCCAGGGTAAATCTAAAAAGAAACACCATGAAATATAATATTCAAATGTTTCAATATTTAAAAAATGAGATAATCCTAAGAGTAAAAAAGGAAGAAGAAAAGTCACTTGCAAAGGAAATCCAATAAGAGTAATCAAATGTATAATCAAATGTATAAATCAAATGTATAACTAGGAATGATCTGATATATGTAGTAATCCAATTCATTTAAAAACTAAAGGAATAAGCTCAAACTTCTTAACACCAAGTAGGCAAGAAGACAATAGAAAGACATACATAAAATACTGAAATAAAAACTTTGCTAAACAAAGAGACCTATATCCACCCAAACAACCTCTCAAATGCGAGAAAGGCATATGCGTATTTCCAGATAAAGTAAAATTAAAGGAATTTGTTAAAATAAGGCCAGACTCACAAAAATACTAGCAGTGACATCTTGAACAGAGAGTCAATATGAGACAAACCTGACAACCATCTGCATAATGACGCTAAGGGACAGAGTGGAACACTGAAGGCTTTCTAGTCGGTAAGTCTTGCTGGTACTAGAAAGCCTCATCTTTTTGGCAGGAGCACCTGGTGGCCCCAAACCGCAAACCTTGGAGGTTAGCTAGTGGCTCAGAGTGCAACCACTACACCACGGGGGTCCCTGAAAGATACAACAAGCACAACGATACCTTTGAGGATGTCACATCTTTACGCATGGTTACCTTTCTTCAGATCTTTACTTCCATATTAAGGCTAATACTATTTGACATTTGAAAAGACAAAGTATATTAAAAGAATTTTTTAGAACATGGAAGCTATTAGAGGACATCAGTTCTGTCATTTTCAAAGTGAAAAAAAAAGCAGAGTTGAATAGAATTTGGATGATGTGTTTAAAATCACATTCATATTAAGTGTTGGGTCTATAATTTGATTGACATTTCCTTTTAAAATATATGGCAGATTGGATAGAATCATGCATTGATTGGCGTTGTCCCCAAAACAATGCTAATGTCCTAACACTGGGAACCTGTGAGAAAGAATCAAGTGTATGTCAAGAAGTTTGGAGGTTGGTTAGCTCTTTATTAGCTCACTGTAAAGCAGAAGAGACATAGGTCAAAATAAGTGAAGGCTAGGTGACAATGCAAGGAAGTATCAGAAGCTTAGATAAACTGAGAAAGATCTACCCCAGTGAAGTCAGGAAAACATGAGCTGATAACACCCAGAATTTGGAAATAACTGTGAGTCAATCAATTTATGCCATTTGAAGCAATCCACATTGTGGGACTTTGTTACTAAAGCCCTGAGCGATCAGTACAGTTTATATGAATTGTTCTAGATATGTTTTCTAGCACAGCTAGAAGTGGAGTGATTTGTTACACATTATGTCTATTCATCATACTATATAGACCTTATTTTGCATTTCTATAAATTTCTCTGAGGCCAGAAAATTAGCTTGCATTAATAGACCTACCTCTGAGTATAATATACTCTTGTCTTAAGATCAACTTTATGAATGGGTAGAAGAATGAATAATCCTTTGCTATAAAGGTTCAAAGATGGACCCATATTTAAAAATACTTTCCGTGCCCACTTTTTTTAGTTCTTGGATGAAATCATGAGTACTTCATGAATTACACCATGGCATTCATTGCATTGGATCTTACATGGTTTCTATGTTCCCTGTGAAGTTGCCATTACAATTTAATTAAAAGTGTCAGGCCAAAAAAAGGAAATATTATGAAGCTAATTTTTGTGTGTGAGCAGGACTATGTAGCATGAAGTGTCCAAGAATCTTTTTCAAATATGGTACTTTAGGTGAAGAGATACATTTGGCAATAAAGTGGAAGAGGATGAATAATATCTTATTGGAAACTGTTTAATGTCATATACATATTAAGTATTGGGTCTACATTTTTATTGATAATGTTCTCATTTTCTTTAAAAAATATGGTAGATTGGATAAAATTTCATTTCTAAATTCAATTTAAAATACCACTGATAAATAATCCCTAACCTGATCTAATCCCATATGCTTCCTTCTCTTTAAACTTTAGTCTTTTAAGATTTGACCCTTTCCTTTATTTATGTTTTATTGGATTGTTAAGAGGTTCATCTGATTACATATTTGCTTGCAATTGCCACACTGAAAAGATTACTACCACCAACCACCTAGACAATTTCTATCCAAAAGCTCCCACAAACAACCATAGACAACATTTCTTTTGATGTTATCAATGAAGTAGGCTTCCAACATTCTCATCTATCTCTTCCTATACTAATTGCCTTAACCATTTACTTTCCCATTCACTCCTTGGAGAATGTAACTACTTGCTCAAATCTTTTCTCATCCCCCTTAATTTTATAATTTCTATCTATACCAAAATTCACAAAATTTATCAATTAAAACCCTCATTACTTTACAGCAATTGTTCTCAACCTTCCTAAGGCACTGGCCCTTCAATACAGTTTCTCATACTGTGGTGACCTCCCAACCACAAAATTATTTTTGCTACTGCTTCCTAGCTATAATTTTGCTACTATTATGAATCTGGTGACCCCTGTGAAAGGGTCATTCAGCCCCCAACCAGATTGCAAACCAAAGGTTAAGAACCACTGTTCTATAGTCTTCATTTAATTACCAATGCACAATTTCTTCCTAAAATTATCTTATTTGTCTTTCTGTACACAAGTTTTTCAAGGCTAGCATGCACTCACGAGAAACACCACATCATTTAGGCTCAGTATCATGAGGAGGTGGAGAGAGGGAATCTTCCAGAAAAAATAAAATGTTGGAATGAAAAAGACCATGATTAGCTGAGGAAATAAATACAAAGTAATTTTTACCAAACTAAAGTCATACATAATTTGAATCTGCAGAACAGGCTGGTGGACATTGTGTATGTCATCCAAATAACACTTTTCTATCCTCCTACTAATAAGCATGACTTAGCACGCTATTATGAATTTCTCTGTTTATCCTCTCCTCTTTCAAAACCCTGAACTTCTTTGACCAGGTCGTAGATGGGGGCAACATTTTGAAAGGTTTTGCCCACACTGGTCTCTCGAAAAAAAACAGAAATTGCAGTATAAAATTTTGAGAATTTGCAAAATGCATATAGTAGAACACAGAGTGATGGTGATGTCACCAAAAATTGGGGTCTGCCACTTTATACTCTGAAGGCAAAATTTTAAGGGGAGAGTATATCAAAAATTCATTGAAGTAACAGAACAAGGATAACATCATGAATCACTTCCAAAGAATTAAAAGACCAATTTTCATGTTTTTGTTATGAAAATATTGGCATGGTATGCTTCATAATTAGGTCACATGTGAGGCTTTACCAGGAGTCAAAGATAATTCAGGAAGTTGATTAGAAAACGTAGCTTTCAGCCATCTTGCTTTCAGCTTATCTGAACCTGACACTTGCAGCCGTTTGCCATGCATATTGAGGCAGTGAAATGAATTTTATTAAAACGCAGTTAATGTTGTCAGTTGGTTTCCAAAACTTGGTTTTGCCTAAAAGGGACATTTCTTTCTGAGTATACACCACCCATTTCCACTGGATTTATATATGCTTTGTTAGAATATTCAGCTTCCAGTTTTCAATTGGAAAATTCTTATGGGTGGGAATATTTACTACAGGCAGAAATGAAAATAGTGCAGAGAAAATAGGGGCATAACCTGCAGAAGCCCCTTTTAAGTGGCACCATGAGCTTTCCTCCATTAAATTATGTATCTTTAAAATATCTTAGTTATGGGCTAGTAGAGTATCTAATCATATAACCTCCTGTTTATGATGATAATCGCAAATCCTACTTGCAGTCACACAACACTTATGTTTTGTATTGTGATGTTTCCTTCATCTTTTGACTATTTTTACATAGTCAAAAGATTATAAATATAATCTTCCTGTCTTGGAAGAATTTTGCAAAATATATTTTTTCTATTTGTGCACCCATTATATGTACTTAATAGAATACAAAAACTCTTTTGGGGAGGCGTTCTAATAAGAGATCTAATAAATTAGTGCATGTGTGTATATTTCAAATTTAACAAATTCCAACTTATTTTAAAATGCACTAAATTGTACCTCTTTATACCTCTATTTAAAAATATCTAAATGGTTTTTAAAATTGCAATATAAACAACTCATTCAACAACCATTGACGTTATTTGGCAATCATACATATCTCTCATACAGCAGCCAAATAACTCACACATGCCATGATGTTGAGTCAAAGGTACAACAGATTTATCTTGAACTTTACAGGATAATAAAATTGTTTTCAATTTGTTTCTTCCAATAAAGAGGTAAATCTAATCATGGACAAGCATAAGTTCTTCAGAAGTCGTAAGGACGCATTTTGCCTTCTGTACTCTTTGCTGCTCCCTTTGCCCCGATGGAGGAGCACAGACCTTGCGGCTTGCTTGTGGAAAAACATATCAGTTTGCTTCTCCCTAACTCACCATTGTCATTATCATGCATGTATGCTTAACTTGAAAGGAGCGTCGACTTTCAGCTGTGGTTTTTAAGGGCTTTATAATCGAGTGACTGTGAGTCCTGGTAGTGTCCTGGTGGCCAGTTGAAAACTACCAGCAGCACTGCGGAAGAGAGACCAGGCTTTCTAGCCCAGTTACGGTTCCAGCCTTGTCACCCGACAGGGTGGCTGTCGCTGTGAGTCAGCATTGGCTTGGGGTTTCACTATGAGTGAGCTTGGTTTGGGGTTTTGGGTTGACTGACCACATCTAAGGGTGCCGACAACCAGGGCAAAGCGAAAAAGTGTAACCCCATTAAGCGAATAACTCTTATAAATTGTAGGAAAGAGTTTTTCTTAATGGAAGTAATTTGCATAGTGATCGAGTATAATTGTCCTCTTTCAAAAAATAAAAGAAGATTCAGAATCTGATTTCTCGGCAAAAGATAAAAGTAATAGGATACAGCAGACGTACACACATTCACACACATTGCTTTAGTTAAACATGGAAAAAAGGAGGTAAGAGAGCGCATAAAATAAAAGCTTCAGGCAACAAATGTAGCAGAAGGGGCTGAGACACAAGGGGCAATAACTTGCTATAAATGAAGAAGGAAATAAAATTAATGATGAGCTTTAGCAGCCAAGACACTTACCTAATATTTTAAACTTGTCTTGAAGGGGAAAAATGGGGGAAAGGTATCTAGATATTTGGCGAATGATTGAAACTGCAGAAGTAATTATTTAATCAAACCTGAGAAAGAAAGAAAGAAAAATCAGAATTAAATATGCAAGCTAATAAGGCACAGGAGTAATTTGTAATGACAGTGAAAAAATTTTGTGTTTTAAAACATCCTTGAAAATCATAGAAAAGATTTCTTTGAAAAGAAATAGAACCTCAGCTTCAGAGAAGCTAAGAAAAGGCACCTAAGAAATTACTTTTTTGTTGTTTGGTGTCAAGTCAATCTGACTCATAAAGACTCCATGTCCAAGAGAGAGGAACACTTTTTGAATCTTTACCATCTGCACAACTGATCTGATGTTGGGGGACATTTTTTAGACACTATATTTGATGAGGGGCTGCTTTTGTGTAACCCCTCTATTTTACAAACAATGATTTCCTTGCCCAGTCACTGGTCCTTTCTTATAACATGTCCAAATATGGAAGACAATAAAAAAATGAAAAACATCTGTTTAAGTGAGAAACAAAAGGTTACATATCTTACCTAATTCCCCATAATGCACCAGATTATTTCTTATTCAAATATTTTTCTCCTGGAGTAAATTTCTTTACTGTATGCTGACCAGAACAAAAACAAAATAAAAAAAAAACATAAAATTCAAGACAAAAACAAAGAAAATACTTTCAGCATAGCACATGGCTATCAATACAGAACACTTAAAAGAAAAAAAACTGTTTTATCAAACATTAAGGAGAACTAAGGAGAAAAATAAATAAGATCAGAAAAAAGACTTCAAGGTAGAAATAGTGCTAACAATAAAGACTATTTCATACTTATAAGACAGACACTTTCTCCAAAAAGTTGAAATCCTAAAATATGTATATCTTCAATAATCAATCACCCTAATAGAGAGAAAATGATAGACTGAAACTAAGATATAAATGAACTCACATACATAGCTATATGCTTTATCATTCTGCTTCCCACAACATAGTCAGAAAGTGGATTAAAACATGAACAATTATGTATATCATTTGAACAAAATTTGATCCATGATTTTATATATTCTTATAGAATGTACACCCAGCAAAAGCAGGAAACACCTTATTTTTCAGAAGCTTAAATAACCAAAAATAAACACAAAGTAGTCTCAGTATATTTTGCAAGATCTAAATCACAAAGAACAGGTTCTTTAAATCCAAAACCCATACCATCTTCACAAAGCCATTTGTGAAATGAGACTATAGAGAGATAAGAAGAGACAAAGGCTGTCATCTGACAGAGTCGCTGAATTTCAGTCTTCATGAAAGTACATGGACAACTTTGTCTTTCTCTGGTCTTTCACGTTAGACCTGAGCCCTGATAGACAGGTATCAGGGCCCTTCTCTTTGACTAAAAAGTCCTTATTGAAATCAGTAATGTTGTCATGCATAACATCTACAAATATTTGAAAATTAGGCAAAACACATATAAGAGGGTAAGTCAAAAAGTGTGGCTACTAGGATTTCATTTCATACAAGCTTGGGCTTATTCCATTCAAAAATGTTTAAACAAATTTCTGCCAGCAGTGGATGGTAAGAGAAATGCTTTCTCAGTAATACATTTAGTTAACAATGGGACGTTGGGAGAGTGCCTTCAAAGCAAAGGTCCAATTAAAACAGTGAATTCTGAGGGAACCTGATCATCCAGTGGCCCAGGACGATCCACAGGCTAGAGAGAGTATTGGGGACATATCAAAAGGAGAATTTTGATATATGTTCCCAAGGGCATGGGATGATCACAGCGACTCAGAATCAAGAAGTTCTAAGAAATTGATAACTGATATCATGAGAAAAAGATCATTTTTAGATGAAAAGTTCCTCAGCTAAAAGTATCCCTACCATGAAGACATATCTGCTCAATCTTTGAGGGTACCAAGAACTGTTCCCCATTGCGTTGGTCCAAACTCAAGGAAAATTGAAAAATGACGTGTGTGTCCTCAAAGATGCCCAAACTTTATAAAGGTACAGACATAGTTAGACGGTAGGTCAAGAGATAATAGTTTCATATTATGATATTTTTGTTTGATAGAGGCTTTTGTGATTTGGTAGAAATAGGTTTTTACTTACCTTTGTATACTGTAAAGCAATTTTACACATCTCACTCAGCAAAACCTGGATAATGTCACATTTTTGCATGGATTATTTGAACAGAGAGACCCTAAAGCATTACAGTGGAGAATGCAATGGACAGTCATTCTAGAGAGAAATAGCTATACACAGTCAGGAAAAATATATGAATAATATTTCTAATGACCAAACAATATATTTTTCCAGCCTTCACATCCCACACCCTTCTTTAATTTGTCAGATTTCACATCTTTCCAAATTTCTTTACAAAAAAGGCAAATTTTTAAGCTGTTGATAAAAGAATTATGTGTGGGAACAGGGACTCAGAGAATACGTAAATATTTGGGGTGGAGGAAAAATGAGAGAAAATTTTAATGGATAAATATAAACACATACACCCAGCAATGTGGATATAGTTTGTAAATATTGGTGGAACTATGAGGTAAATTTCATTGAATGATATCAGTTACATTAGTATATATAAATGGAAATGTGGAAAAGTAAGGAGGTTTGGTGGCTTGTTGGAAATAACTGGGGTGATACTTTCTGATAGACAGTATTTGTTCTGTGAAGTCAGGGGCAAGGCCATCTACTGAGAACCACAGAGGTAGAGGAGTGTGGAGAATGGAAAAGTTTGACTACAGAAACTAAACAAAAGAAATGTAATAATAAATTGTCAGCAAGTATTGAGGTCCAGCTGAGGTCGGTGACTATGAATTTATATTACTAACAATCTCTTTGGTATGTGATTTCTTTTCTAGCAGTTCCTAGCTGCCCATCAGGAAGCCTAGAGAAGTCGGAAAGTAAGTCATCCATAAAAAAGAGTAAGAAATGCATTCATTTATTCAGACAAATAGACACTTTTTTCTTCTTCTCCTGTATTTTTTAAAAAAATTATCCAGTTGGCACTTACTTTTTATTTATCTGATGGCTCTATTGGAGAGCATAAAGTGAGCTTAGCCATGATTAAAATGGCAGTGTGGAATAGATGAATTTTAAGAAGGCTATGATTATGTTTAGAAATCTGATCACAACTATAATTTCAGAGAGTTAACCTTCAAAGTGTTTGTGATAAAATAAAAGAGAGGCTATGATAAATTAGAAAGAAGACATTCAGGGTTTGTCACTAATGAAATTTGTTAGTGAGGACTCATTCATAGTAATTAGTTATATCATCTACTTGACAAAAAAGAGTGAAAAAGTTTAGGTCACTTCTGCCATAGTCAAGCAAATAATTCTAGCCAGAATCTCAAAAATGACTTCCAAATACTTGGCCATAGATAAAATGCTAAGATACTAAAATGAATGTTTTTCTTTCTTCTTTTTTTGTCTAAAAATACCATATAGAATATTGAGAAAATCTTATATTTTAATAGCATTGTAGAGGACTGTCAATCAAAGAGAATTCAGGACACATTTTCTTTATTTTTCATTTCTTTTCATGACTTTAAATTAGTTTCCAGATGTTACACAATGAGTGTAGGTAATCAGCTATTGAAATAAAATAAAGAATAGATGAAGAGAAAGTAATCATTTGTTTTGCCTTGATTTTTGAAATAATCAAAAAGTTAGACAACTAAGAACATGCACATTACCTAGTATCTTAATCTGTTTGGTGTGTATCAATCTAGGCCAAAACTCCTAGTCCTACATGATCTGGAAAAATATCATAATTATGGTAAGAGATAATTTTCCCTTAAAGAAAATGAAAAAGAAAAGTAAATAAATCTTTTTCCTCCCTTTGTGGAAAATGGACCTTCAGACAGACACAACTAAATAATCGATGCTTTATGCTTAGCACTGTGTCCAACAAATAAAAAAGGCATTTAGGAATTTGCATATCTCATTTTCTTCACCTACATAGTGTACTCTGAATACTTCTAACCAAGGGATGGTGGCAGATATGATGCTTTTCTTTCTGGCCATAAATCAGAATCATTTCTATGACAGATAGATGCAGTCCCTGGAAGGCTCAAATGTCTAAGGTTCTCAGTCGATAACCATTTAGAGGTTAAAATCTACCCAGTCAATTCTTAAAAGAAAGGCTCAGAAACTTACTTTGCAAGATGGGCTATTAAAAACCCTATAAGGTCAGTAGTTGTCAGGGTCAATTAACATAACACAGTTCACAAAGATAATATTTTAAATCCTACTTTTTAGCAGCTGGGACTTATAAGCAGCAATGTAGGCTGCAAATTAGAGGAAATGAATGAAATTCAAAAGAAAAAAAAACACAAACAAACCTGTAGAACAATTAGTCAACTAGATTAAAGTACCAAAGAAACAATAGTCTCCAAAACCATAGTACCAGAAGAACTAGTTAGTGCCTGGATACTGTTAGTCTTAGAGGAATTGCATTAGAAGTTCCTAGAGAGAGTCCTTGATAAGTAGAACAGAATCGAAATCCTCAAAGAGAATGCAGTTACTACTTGGGTAGAGACCAGTACAATCCCCAAGGCACCCATCAGGTAGGGAACAAATGGTTCAATTTCAGCTGAAAAGTGGGCCTATGAGGGAGAAGAACACGTGTGAGTTCTGCACACCTTAGAATCATCAATCATTTAAAGTCAAAAGGGCAGCACTTAGCCAAGGATAAAGGATAGGGCAGGCAAAGGAGACAAGAGGAAACACAAGGAAGAAATGAAATTAGTAAGGAGATGGAAACAGATGGGTAGAAACAATATGGATATGAATTAGGGAATGTAAAACTGATGATTTGCTCAGTAAACCACTTAATCCACTACAAGAACGGCAAGAAAACAACAACAAAACAACAACGAAAGTTAATGGAGCAAAGCACTTCTCTGACACTTTGATGCACCATGAGTCAGACTCAACAGCAAGGCCACCGGTTGGCTCTTTCTAGTCAAACCACTTGATTGCTGTGTCAAGATTTGTTCTCCCCTTGGTGACGATAACGAAAACGTACACGTACAGAGAAGTCACCTGCATCGGCAAATAACACAACCTGAACTAGTTCTGTGTGAGAAAAGACATAACAAAATGCATACCTACATCAGACCAACTGCTGTGGAGTCAAAGCCCACTTAGAGGTAGACTGTAGGTCAGCATAGGCCTGCTCCTCTCTGCTGTCAAGACTGCCACTCCATGGGAGTGTAAAGCAGCCCCTTCCCCTCAAGGAATGGCCAGTGGTTTTGAGTTGTTGACCTTGCATTTAGCTGCCCTACCGAGCAATCCTGCCACCAGGTTCCTAAAATGCAAACAGACCCATAAAATATTCTTCCCATGAAAACAAACAAACACAAAACTTTGTAGCTTTAGCTATGGAGATAATGTGTTGCTCCATAAAACAAAATATCCTATACAGATTGTAATTTTTTCTTTCATTAAGTATAATGAGAATCCCAGGAAGAGTAGTTGAGAGAGATCACAACTGATATCAGTTGTCTGATATCATTTTGTGCAGCTCAAAAGTATCACATTTTGTAATAAAATGCTTGTTCCTACTTTATAAACTATTGACAATGATGTCAATAATTTATATGAAAAATTTTAAATAATCATGATTCTGATCATCTTGTAGGTGATTTGTAGCCTATAAATCATCACTACCTCTTGGGAAGCTAACCACAAAGTCAGCAGTATGAAGCACCCCACCACCCCGCGGAAGAAAGCAAGAGTATCTACTCCATAGAACTTCACAGTCTCAAAACCCACCAGAGGAGGCCTGTTGGGTTGCTACGAATCAAAATAGACCCAATGACACCTAGTTTGGTTTGTTTGGATTTCCTGTCAAAACTCCCTGCCTATAATTGTGTTCCTTTTAACTTACAGCAATTTAACTCCTTAAAATATTGCTCCCTTCATTATTATCACAATATTTTTCTCTATTCTCATTTAATATGAGTAGACCCTCACTGCTAGCAGGATTTTGTTAGCTGTTTTCCATAACTTAAAAAAAGTTCTCATCTGGAAATCATATTTTATCTCACTCATTTAATGTGGTCTTCATTTCCCTTAAAGTCATACTTCTGGCACAGAATTTAGACGGCTTCAGTCACTGACCCAATCTTCTAGTGCTTTTATTTCAGTGTGACATTGGAAGTAGTACACAAAAAACTTTGAGGAGCAGAGGGGCAATTAGTTTCCTCTGTCAAAGACTGACCAGGTTTGAAGAGGCTACTGTGCCATAAACAGATGGTTGGATGTGAAGCAAGCAGGAAATCTAAACAGACATCTGTCTTGGGGTCATCTTGCTACAGATTATAAAATGAGCACATGCTAATCCAGGTCTCTGTGAAGCAATCTATTTTTTTTCCTTTTTTTTAATCCAGTAAAACTGGATCACTTAAATAACCTAAATTTGGAAGTTAGTTTTCAGGAAGCCACAGCTGTGAGAAACTCACAGATGAGACTGCCCATTATCACAACGCATCCATTGGTCTGATGTCAGTTTTTCACACTGAGACTCAAAGTAAATTGCAAATATTAGTAAATAATTTACACTTAGTTATACATTATGGCAAATCTAAATGGCACCATTAATTTTGTTAGCACATATCATTTTAGAATTATTAGTTCCCAGAATTATTAATTTAATAAAAGATCTGCTAGATGAATAGCAATATTTCTCATAGATATTTCAACAAAATTACCAGTAACTCATTTCAATGTTCAGGTAATTATTTGAAAAAATAGGTTTGTTTATTAAACATAAAAAAATCTATGGTAGAAAATCAACCTTAATTAAGCTATGTATTGACTTTATTTTAGAAATACACGTGTACATAAATGATATGAGTTACCTTTCACTGTCATCACTAACAGAACATCGATAAAGGAAACCAATAGTTTATACTGAAAGATAATGTTTCAAGGCCATGATAAAGCCAAACTCACTCAGTCAATTGTCATAGTGATCTTATGGAAAGTTTTTATGACTGAACCAGTCTCAGCAGAAAGCATCAAGTCTCTCCTGCTGAGTGGTGGAGGGATTCAAACTGGCAACCTTGCCTTCAGCAGTCCAGGGCCTTACTCACAGGGCCTTTCTAAATAACTTAAAAGATTGGTTTTGAAACTTACATTAACTATATTAAGTAAACCTGTTCCCCAAAATTTTATAAAAGAAAACATTTTATTGGTTCACCTAAAATATGGAACTCTCACTTGCTTTTATGGGAGATAAATTTATGCCAGAGTCTCCACCTCTTAATCCTTCTATTGGATATTTTGTCATAAGGGTCATTAAAAAAAACTTGGATTATCTTTTTCACCTAATATTTTGCTCATGAAAGATAATTAGTAAATCTGTTCATGCAGTGCTGTTCGATTTGTGCTATTATTAGAAAACAACCTTGGATAGCAAAACTAACACATCCTCCCAATTTTTTTTATTTTAAATTTGATTAGTTTTACCCATGTTATTTAACCCAAAGCACTGGTACTTTTGACTGACTTTAGCATTTGCAACAGATAGAAATGCTCTAGAAGTGATTTTTTTTCTCTTGTTCTTTGAAATGGAATTCTTTTAGCATTGTTAATAATAATTTCTCCTCATTATACTGAACCAACGTTGTTGTGACATGCCATCTTCTTGACTGGGAAACAGAGTGAGCCCATGAACAATCAAATGAAAGGCTGCCCAGTTGGGGACCATCCTCGGAATCGTTCTTATATTTGAGTTCATTGACAGAGTCCATTGGTGCACCTCCTATGGCATTCCTACTGGTGAAAGGATATTGTTCTTTATTGCTATTCTATTACTTTACCAAGCATAGTTATATCCATAGGCAAGACAACTGTGTCAAAAGAAAGGCAACGCAAAAAAAAAAAACACAGTATATTCTATCTTTCATTTCTGAGGATTTCAGGTGTCCTCGAACTACAGCCCCCAGGACAAATGTACACCGCCAAGGACATTTAACCGGCAGCCAGGTATTTTTGCCTGTCCTGCTTAGCAGCCGATTCATCCTGGACCCGCAGTAAACTTGTTCATAGTTTTTTTATTTTGTTTTTAACTATAGTCCGTCCCTTCAACAGTCTGAGGGACAGTGAACTGGCGCCCTGTTTAAAAAACTTGAGGACCCCTAAAATAGGCACAAATATGGCCAGTTTTAGAGGGGGAGGAGGGGAACAGGTGGTGATGCTGACCAGCCCAAGAAAAAGGGAATAACAATTGATACAAATTCAGTGACAAGGTGGGTGAGAGAAGGCTGATAGGGATTGATTAAGACTAAGGTAACAGAGAGAAAATACTAAAAGCCAAATGGAGATTGAGCATGATTGTGGAACAAGAGGGAAGCATACAGAAATAGAGGAAGGAACTGGGTGATAATGGGCATTTATAGAGGTTCAAATACAGGTATGTACATAGGGGCATACATTTATAAGTGATGATGGGGAACGAGATAAACCTTCATACTTATAGGGTTAGTAGGACAACACATGAGCATTGGACCTCAACTCAAGTACCTCCTCGGTTCAAGAACACTTTGTTCTATTAAATTGGCATTTCAAGATGCTCACCTTTCCGACATGATCACTGAAGACAAATGTGTATATAAGCAAAGGTGGTGAAGAAAGCTGATGGTGCCCGGCTATCAAAAGATGGAGCGTCTGGGGTCTTAAAGGCTGGAAAGTAAACAAGCAGCCATCTAGCTCAGAAGCAACAAAGCCCACATGGAAGAAACACACCAGCTTGTGGAATCATGAGATGTCAAAGGGATTAGATATCAGACTTCAAGAACTAAAAAGCATAACATTGCATGCTCACTTCCCTGATATGATCACTGAGGACAAATGTGTGCATAAACTAATGTGGTGAAGAAAGCTGATGGTGCCCGGCTATCAAAAGATATAATGTCTGGGATTTGAGTAAACAAGCGGCCATTCAGTTCAGAAGCAATATAGCCCACACGGAAGAAGCACACCAGACTGTGTGATCATGAGGTGGTGAAGGGATCCGGTGTCAGGCATCAATGAGCTAAAATTATATTATTATTAATGAGGGGGAATACAGATTGGGGACCCGATGCTTATCAATGGATGTGGTGACATCCTCTTGCAGAGGGGTTACAAGGAGGAGATGAGCCAGTTAAGATACAGGGTAGTACCAATGAAATGTGCAACCTTCCTCTAGTTCCCAGATACTGCTTCCCACCCACTATCATGACCCCAATTCTGAGACTTAAATCCAGCTAGACCAGGAGATGTACAGTGAAGTTGGAAACATAGGAAATTTAGGGTAGATGATCCATCAAGACTAGTAATAAGAGTGGTAATACCAGGAGGGTGGAGGGATGGAGGGATAGAAAGGGAGAACCAACTTCAGGGATCTACATGTAGCCTCCTCTCTGGGAAATGGACAATAGGGAAGTGAGTGTTGAGACACATTGGACAGTGTACAGTATGAAAAAAATAACAATTTGTAAATTACTAAGGGCTCAATGGGAAGGGGTGGAGGAAAGGTAATATAGTGTGCTGATACTGGGGCCCTGGAGGGAGGGAGGGTATTTTGAGAGTGATGATGGCAATAAGTGTGTAAATGTGGTCTGCATACAATTTGATGTTTGTATGGATTGTGATGGGAGCTGCATGAGCCCCCAATAAAATGATTCATTTAAAAAAAAAGAAAGCGTATATGGAATATGTCTATCTATTTTTAATATATGTTTTTAATCTCAAAAGTATACCAAAATCATCAATCATTTCATTTGTTTCTTGGAACAATCATGAGAAATGAACTGGTTATATATAACACATATTTTTCTCAGGAGGAAAATTGCCTGTCTCAATGAAGGTGAGTTGAATTGCCTGACACATATTTCAGGAATTGATCTAGGACATGTGTTTATTATATCTATTGATATTTTTAAAATAAAATGTTTTTAGAATGATGCTCTTTGTCTTTGCAAAATATCATGTGTATGGAGAAAAAGACTGTAGAGAAAAGTCAAAGATATTTATGTTTTTTTTCAGACTTTTGTTTTCCTTCACAAATTTGTCATTATATTATTATGAACACAATCATTATTCTCCCATTCAGAAAACTAATTAATTAATGGGTCTATCAGGATTCCATCAAACAACTAATGCATGTTAATTGGAGCATTATGCTCTGATGAATAAGGTGGGGTTTTATATAACATTTATTTCCAATAAACTTATAATATAGATTAGTGTAAAAATAGAGATACAGAAAGAAAAAAGTAATTTAAATATGTATAAGTAGGCATGAAAAATCTCTTTTAGGAGATGGTACAAGAATTCTGCTAAATAAAAGTTGTTCTGCTTGATGCATTGTTAGTGATAGACTAAAAACAATTAGAAAGAAATGTGGGAAATCAAGTTAGCAAATGAGTGTCTATGGCTGTTACATAATCTTTTGTCAATTTGAGATAGGGGTGGAGTCTATTCTGTCAATCAGATCATGGCCAACATGGCCTTGTGGTGCGCATGTCCTTCTTTGAAGGATTCTGGGAACTTCTGCCTTCCTCACTGGAGGTGGGAAATACACTCTCTCTGTTAGACATTGCTGTTGACATGGAGCTACAATGATGGAGCCAGAGCCCTGGAGCTGGCGGAACCATGCGAAGACCCACTCCAGTACTGAGCTGCTTCTCCTTCCAGTGGAACCACAAGACTTTCTGGCCTGTGGACTTCCTGCATTTGGCATCATTGTATATGTGTTGTGTGAGTCTGAAGAGGAATGTATATACTGGCATTGGACATATGGGCTAATATTAGACTTAAGGACTTGATCTAGACTGTGCTGGGATGTTTTCTCAATTTACAATTGCTCATTTAGATAAAGCTCTTTCTTATACACATATGAGTGTCTCTGGATTTGCTTCTCTAGTCCACTCAGACTGGCACAGTGTCCATAAATCATTCCATTAGGAAAATAAACACATAGTTCAATAGTCATCATAGATCAATATATTGACTTGCTGGGAAGATCCATGGAGAAATAGTATGAAAAGTGAACCTTAACAAGTTTGAAAGAGTATTCTGAATGTAATTGATAACATTCCCAGCTCTTCAAAACGGAGCATCACTCAAGATAGTTGAAGAATTAAATGCAGACACTATTTTACTTAGAATCATATGTGATGTTTTTCAGTAAGGATTGCAGATCAGAAAACTCATAAAATTCATATGCTTTGAAAAGAAAGCTGTATATTGTACTGATATAGACATCTGATGATACAATATAGTTTTCATGATAGGCTATACTAATATTTGAACTGAAGAAAGTCCTTTACTAAATAGAATGTATAAATAGAAATAATGAAGTAAGGACCACATGTAAGTCTTCATACAAAAATTCTTCTCACCTGACTACTGACCTTGTGGTTAGCAGCTCAACATGTGTCCCATTATACCTCTAGAACTCCTTCTTTGAATGCTAAGAGCGTGAAAAATTACACTCTGAAATATAAGCAACTACCTAAAAAAATGTGTACTAGTGACCCCTGTGACATAGTAGTTGTGAATTGGGCTGCTAACTGCAAGATCAGCAGTTCAAACCAGCAAACTTTCCAAGGGAGAAAGATGGACAGTGTTAGAGTCTCAAAAATCCACAGTGGCAGCTCTACCTGTCCTGTGGTATTGCTATGAGTTTGTATCAACTCCAAGAGAGTGAGGTTGTTTTTTTTAAGGGTGTATGCAAAGCTTACAGAAATATGGGTACCTTTGACTTATATTTCTACTCTTCTATTGAAATATAAAATAATGTGTGATAGATGGGTTACTTGTGAATTTAGCTTGGCCAGTGTTCTCAGTAGTTTAACAGTCACCCTATTCCCTCCCTTACCACCACTGCCCCGCCCCCCACTCTCAACAAAATTCAACTCAACTGACTCACTCCCCTTGAGTTGATTTCAACTCATAGTGACCTCATGGGATAATTCAGTCGACAATAGTCATGAAACAGAATATATCAGTCTTAGGGGGAAATTTTAGTGACGCTCTCCATGGACTATAGTGTCAGCTATGTGTTTTTTACTAAATGTTTTAGATTATGTTGATGGATTATCTTTCTATCCCAACTTATTTATTGTTTTTATAACGATAAAATGTGTTGATGGTTGAGTCAGTTCCAATTAATAAACACCCTACATGATAGAGTATAATACCTCTATACTGATTCCAAGGTTATAATCATTATGGACACAGATTATCACATCTTTGTCATATGGAGAAATAAGGGGGCTTTATCCACCAACCCTTTAGTTAACACTCACATGCTTAACCACTGTGCTCCTGGGGCTCCCGCGTTTGCGTTTGGTCAAATCCTTTCTTCACATCAACTTGGATGATCTTGTGGTGTTGTCTTATTCTATTAAGGTGGGATATTTCACTGATATTTTTAACATTGACAACCTGCATTCCATTGCTTATGGTGTGTAATTCTTTTAGTATACTTTAAATTTTGATTTGCATCTGTATTCATAAGGGCTATTGGCCTGTTGTTTGTAGTTTTCTTGTGGTATTTTAGTTGAGCTTTAATGTCAGGGTAACTAGCCTTATACAATTACTGATGAAGTAGCTGACAAAAGCTTAGAAGTTTAAGAAAAGATGGAAAAAAAACTTTTAAATTAATATTTGGAAACATTTCCCAATGAAATACAGTTCAGTACTTATTTTGGTAAGGTTTGTATTTAAATATTCAAATATATATATGTGTGTGTGTGTGTGTGATATTATATTACATACAATATAATTATGCCCAATGAGAAGACTGGAGTGGGAAGCAACACCTTTATTAGATCACAGCTCTGATGCAGTTAATTGGAAGAAATGTCTTCAAGGGTATTGCCTGCTTCCAATTTGAAGGTTTTTTTCCTGGTTACAGAGTCTGCATCTGGCTCAAAGACCTTGGGTTCTTTGGACTTGAGCCAGTGACCTGCCATATTTGGGTCTGATCCTGGAAGTTGCCAGCAGTCTGACATCTGACCTGCAGCCCTTAAATTAATTCACCTCTGCAGCTGCCAGCTGGTGGTTTTCCTGCAGAACATAGGTTCATCATCTTCCAAAACAATGAGACTTAGGAGAAGCATCAGGATTGACATCTGACCTGCAGATTTTGAACTTCCCTTTACTTGAGCATGATCATTGTTATCAGTCGAAGACTACAGCTGTTTTTTTTTTCTCAAAAAAAAATTGACCCTAGTAACAAAAGACAGAAGTTAAATATTACAACTCATCGCTTTTGAGAGACATAACTGACTCCGTCCATTTTATTCTTTGACCTCATCAAAGTCATGCCCTTCCCACATACAAACACATTGACCTGTGATATCATATCATATCATATCATATCATATCATATCATATCATAACAAAAGTCAAATAAAACCAACTCCAGATTTAAATTCTCATCTTATTACCTTAATCATAATGGATAGCACTTTTGGTGTCATCCATCCTCAAGTGAAATTCTAAATTTGACAGCCGATGAAAAAGGGCATATAAGTCAGCTGTACCAAAATGGAGTGATATTGCGGGAGCAAGGTGTGCATTTACAATACAAAAGGGAGAAATTAAAAAGAAAGCAAGGATAACAAGCAGAAAACCAGCATAAAAACTTTAACAGGTCTCAAGTCTTGAAATCAGCCCTTACTTCTCTTAGATTTTCTAGGCAAATGGTCATACCCGTAAGATTGTGAGCACTTGTTCTCCAACCTTGATCTTCCACTCCATCTTCAGGTCCACCGGGATGGAAACTCCTTATCCTCAATTTTGGGTAACCCCAATCTCTTAGTTCCTCTGGGTGGTGATGCCATTCTGAGCCCTGTCAGGCATTGATGTTCCTGGTCTTGAGTGTGGCAGACTCACCCCTCCAGTTCCTGGTAGAATCCCATCATCCTGGTCCAATGGATGTCAGCCCACACCCAAGATGGCGATGATCTGATTCTTTGGAATATAGTTAGCCTTAGATCTGTCCTTTCACACCCAGAGGCCGTGCTCTCACTTTTTATTGGGGGGGCATCTCTGACCTCTGGTGGGAGTAGGAGGACCAGCTTGTTCCTGGAGAGCTGCTGCTGGATTTAAACCACCAACCCAATGGGCTGTAGTCCCGCACAGTGGACCTCAGTCTCGCCCCCACTTTTTAAGAAACCAGAGACAAGAGTTCCATCCTTTGAGACTGAGATAGTTCTTCTTCTTGAGCTTCTTTCAATAGTCCTACTGATTTCCAAGTTCCAGGGATGATTCTTTCTTTGCATGGACTTCCTTGACTGGGAGGACAACAGCTTCCTGAAGCCAGCTTTCTGGCTGAAGAAGTCAAAGAATCAGACAGTGTTCTCTTCTTCCATTTTTTTTCTCCAAAGTGTAGCCTTTTGTTTTGCTCTGAAATGAGTGTTTTTTTTTTTGCCTAGCATTTGCTTAAATCAATTAGCTATAGACTTAATATCTTTAATAAAACATGATGGAACTGCATCCATGGATGACATTCTAGGACACATTCCCTTTGTATAACAGAATTTTCTAAATTTTAAGCAAAATTTTAATTTTCCAAATTTAATGTTCATTTGCCCAGTTCATTTTAAGTCTATCTCTTTCCTCTAGCAAAATAGTATAAATGGAAAAGCCAAGTAATTCCTTCAAGGTCTTGCCTAGAAATTCTATCATCATGGACACCCTGTACTGTCTACCTACAATAACATATTCATTGATTTTACCAGAAGCACAATTAACAACCACACTTAGCAACATTCTATTGATGGTCATATATGTCTTCTCTAAAACAATAGGGATGGTCTTTATAACATCCTTTGCAGTCCTCACCCACATTGTGCTTGACACCCTTCATTCTACTAGCTACCTCTGTATAGTACTGTAGGCTTTTACCATTGCCCACTGTCATCTCCTCAACCCCAACCCATAGCGAATGTACAGAGCAGAGTTGAACTGCTCTTTTGGATTTCTAAGACTGAAGAGCTTACATTAGCTGACAGTTTGGTCTATCTCTAAAGCAACTAGTAGTGGGTTTTGAACTACTAATCTCATGCTAAGTAGCCCAATGTGTAACCCATTATATCAGAATGTCTCCATAGGCTTCTTTCTAAAAGGCACCCTTAAGTTCTTCTACATTCTACAAATTGCACAATTTTTTTTTTGGCATCACTGCTCTCCGGCGGTGGGAGTAGGAGGCTCAGCCCCACTGCTGGAATTGAACCTCCGTCCCAGTGGGCCGCAGTCCGGCGCACACAAATTGCACAATTTCTACCTCCTTCCATATTTCTGTTTCTGTAGTGCATTGCTGCTCTTCAAGGAACTCATTCCACATCCCTCATCTAACCCTTCTAAGAAAGAAGTAGCACAAGTAGAAAGCTTGTGACAAGCCATGCATTTATGTTCTAGCAGTTCCGGAGATGTGAAGTTTTTTGAATTAAGTGACACAGTTTGAAAGGAACTTTACCCCTGTATTTCAGCTCTGAGAAAAAGATTCTTATCTCTTTAGAGCTTCTGTTTAGAGGCAAGTTTCCTGTAGCCCATCATCTCCCTTTTCTCTATTTCTCTTGTTTTCTATTTAATCTCATTTATATCTCAAATGAGGTGGACTCAAGAAAATTCGACTCCTACTGCATTTGCATAAGAAGCACAGCTAATTCCCAAGTGAAATTATAACCAAAGGCATACATGTTAGAATTTACAACAGGTTTTTTGGGATAGAGAATTTGGTTAAGGATGTTAAGTTTATTCTATTATTAAAGAACAGTACTGAGGTAATTCAGTTTTCAGATGAAAAAAATAAAACTAGAAGAATAAAACCTATACCTTATACCATATGGTTAACTACAAATCAGTCATGGTCTAAATATGAGCACTAAGAACTGAAAACATTTTAAAGGAAACATTGAACTAATACTTCAGGACTTATAATTAGCAAGTAATTCTTAGATATGTTGCAGACATGAGAAGCAAAAGATAATATAGCTAAATGAAACTTCATGAAATTTTGAAATGTGATCACCAAAATATTTTGTCAATACATTGACATGACAAACTACTGATTGGGACAAAATTGGGGATATATATATGTATATGTATATATGAATATATATACATATTCCTACTCAGTATAAAAACGCATACAAGTATTAAAATCAAGCAACCCAATTAGACACACACACATAAAACACACACACACACACACACACACAAAGGTTTTCAAGAGGCATTTCATGAAAGATGGTATACAAATGACCAACAGGTGTGTTAACAACTATTCTATGCCATTAGTCATAAGGAGATACAAATCAAATCCACAATGAGCAATATGACTTTCACCCCCCAGTAAGATGGTTATGATCTAACACATAGACAAGTAAAAGTGTTTAAAAGAACATAGAGAAGTCAGAGCCCTTGACTGTAACCCATGTGATTGCAAAATAGTGCAATTGCTGTGGTGGAAAGCAATTGTTTAGTTTTTAAACAGCAGAACATAGAATTAATCCAGAATTCATACCTTTCACTCCTAGATATGAATTGAAAGCAATAACAAAAAATTACATATGCATACTAGCACTTATTGCAATGCTATTCACAAAAGTCAAAAGGTGGAAACAGTCTAAATGTGTATCTGCAGCTATAAGGATAAGCAAAATTCGGTATATATGAACACCAGAAAAATGCTAGGTCTAAAAAGAAGTGAAGTCCTACATATAGTACAATCTTGAAAGCACCGGAAATATTTAAGGTGGTAATAAGAAGACTAGCTGGTTCTGCTTACATAGAATATATAGAATGCAGAGAGAAGATCATTTACAAGTATTCATAGTTACTTGGTAGTATAGATTGAGGAAATAAATAAGGAGTCTGCTTTGGAAGCAAAGCGCTTCAGGAAAGAGTGAGGAGAAAATCTGAAAACAAATTCATAACAATTTGTTAGGATGTAGACACAGCACAGTGAACATATTTAATGTCACTGAAATGTAGATACAAATAATGCTAGAATTTTTTTGTTCTATATCATTACTACAATAAAGAGAAGTATTACAATTATATACTGTGCATAAATAAGAGTAAAAGAGTAAAACTACCAAAATATTTTCTATGAGATAGATGTTTTATCAGATCTTCTCTGGTGGTTTTTAAAAATCAATTAGATAATGATCATATGATATATTTATCCTTAAATTAATGTATGATATCTATATTTTAAGCCCCCAAACTTTATAAATCCTTTATATATTGCATAGCAGGGAACATGAATCCAGGGTTTAGAATCACGTAAGGTGCATTTTTCTACCAGACTTATTCAAACTGTATTTGCAGAGCAAATCATCAGAGAAGTTGGATTAAATGAAGAAGGTTGTGATAGCAGGATTGGAAGAAGGTCTATAAACATCCTATGACGTGTGGATGATCCAATCTTTCTGCTAAAAGTGAGGAGGATTTGCAGCACGTGTTGAAGAAGATCCAGGATTGCAGCCTTCGTTATGGAATTCAGCTGAATGTAAAGAAACATCATCCTCACAAAGGGATCAATGGGACCATGATGATAAATGCAGAAAACACTGAAACAGAAGGAACCCACCTTGCTGGGCTCCACAATCAGAGTCATGGAAGCAGCGGTCAAGGTTACATCACATTGAATAAATCTGCATCTGAGACTTCTTTAAAGTTTTGAAAAACAAGCATGTTACACAAAGGACTAAGGTGTGCCTGGCCCAACTCATGGTTTGATACATTTTCAGCATCTTTTTTATACAAGCTACTCATTTTTATTGCAAATATTGGTATTCTTGAGACTTTAGACCTTTGTGAAAAAAATTATTCTAAGATTTAAATCTTATTTTCTGATTGGGAAATTATTTGATTTTTTTCCAATTTGCTATGAACCTTGACATATGATAGATATTCAATAACTCAGTCACACATAAGACCATTAGAATTTCCAAGATATAAAATACCAAGGATTTGAAGTTAACATGTATTTTGAGCTCAGAAAATTCAGTAAATTACAGAACTGAGGAACTATGCATTAGAAGTTATCATTAACTGCAAATATTTCAGTAATCAGATTTTGGACACAAGGCACATACTATTCCAGGGTTCAAATGATTTCCTTAAGACCACACACAACTCAAGAAACCTCCTTTTGTATTTGACGGTGCAGGAAAAAATCCAGATAAGCTTTTATTATGATTCTCTGCATATAAAAGTCATAATTTTATTTATCAAACATAACCAAAGGTGTCAAATAATTAATACACTTAAGCTTCTAAAATACATTATTTTATTTACCTAATACTCTCTAGTTCCGTGAAATATAAATGTAAACCGTTACATAGAAAAGCAGCTGAGACAAAATAAAGTCTCTTCAAACTACACTCATAAACTCTTTTGCATAACATACACAAAATATCTACAGACAAATATCCACATAAACCAGTATATATAAAATGCATACACTTGTAATTGGAACATCAACATATTTCATAATCATTCTATTTACTTTGACATTTTTTCTCTAATAATAACACCCTGATTTGTAATTTGGAGACCAGAAGGAGGTAATATTCCGCCTTTCCTGTCTGACTTACTATCATAGAGTGACTGAGGCACTGGGGAGAATGTGGTTTATTATTTCTATATGTCAGTGGGAGGCAGAAAAACAACAAACCTTTTCTGGCAAAAACACCTTGTTCCCAAGAAGAAAATGAACTGATTTTGTTCTCTCACCAGGGCCATTTGTGCTAGAGATGGGTAATGGTCACAGGTGGCCTGATGTGATCTTTTCCTATTTTAGTAGAGAAATAGCTTTTCACACTTAGGACAGTTCACTCCTATTTAGTTCAGAAAATGAGATGTCCTTGCATTTGTGACAAAACTGAAGTCACCTTCCTTTATCTTGATCAAAGTTCCTCATAAGTAGACTGTGAGAAAGTTCAGAATGGAAAAGAATAGTCACTCCTCTGTGCACAGGAGCTATTCAGATCTTTATACTCAATATAATTTTCAACTCTTAGTTATAAAACTTAAACTAAATACTCAAAGTGTTTATGGCCTGTTTTCATTGGAATAGCATCTTATACACTCTATGGCTCCAAGCATTTTCTTTTACTCTAACTTTCTTCATTTAAATGATTATGATGAACATATTATTGACTTCTGAATTGAAATGTTATATATAAATCAATAAAGGAAACTAGTAGAAAAGACAATTGTCTTGGACTGAGTTTTTAGAGAAACAAAACCAGGGACTCATATATATATATGTATATGTGTGTGTACATATATGTGTACATATGCAATATTATACATATTGACTTTATTTTTAGAAAGAGAATCAGTCAGGTCCAAATCAAATAGGAGTCAGAATTCTCTCCAGACTGATAGGGTTGCAAGATAACGAAGCTGAAAGGTGAAGCAGGAAGGAAACAAAGAGGTTGCAGAAACTTAGCAGGACACCACCAGCTCTGAGGGCCGGACCAGCAATCCAGGCAAACAGGAAAGGGAAGGGGCATGCACAAGAGAAGGTCTCAGTGTTTCTCTCATGAAAAGTCACATCCCTAAGAAATGATCATTAAACTCCACTTCCCCCTCCACAGAGGTACCACCAAGTTGACTTAAAATTTAACTATCACACAAATAAACAGAGAAAAAGTTTGAAGCATGAGATTAAAAATAATTTGAAAAACAATTATTTAATAGAGTCTATTGCCATTGGATTTTAAAAATTAATCATGACTAAAATAAAATAGTGAACTCTTTGTGATTGGTGTAAAACAATCCCATTACTTGAACAAGAATTACAGCCCTATCAGGAATAGATTGCTTGTTTGTGTCATCGACCTTGCTCTCGTTTTGTAACTGATTGTGCAAAAGCCATCCTAAAGAGACAACCATTGGGCCAGAAAACTTCTCAGAAGCAGCAAGTTGATAGGAATGGGTTACACTGAAAAACATGTGCTTAACTATGATTCTATTTCAAACAGGAAAAAAAGAGGAACTATTTAGGAATGCCACATGCTTCAATGTCCTGTTCAGCTCAAGAGTGCTCAAGCTGCATCAATTTGCAGGAATTTTTCAGTTTGCCTTTTTTAATAATTTTCAAATCAACTAGTAAAAAGATGGTTGCATGCTTTAGACAGTGTATTTCCTGGTTAAGGAAGTAAAGGGAAAAGAGAATATTCAGTTAGATATGATATTCTACGAAAATGCTTTAAAATAGTCTAATGCATATTATTTTAAAATATTAAGAAGTACAATGAAGATTTTGCCCATGAAAAATTATTAATCTCTTAAGATTTTTCTTTATGCATTTGTTCCCTCCAAGATTTTTTCCTACTTGTTTTTCTTCAAGCTACTGAATTCTGTTCATAATGTATGGACATAAGCTTCTTTCATTGAGTCTGTATGTAACTGAGTCTCCCATGAAGCACTTGAAAAGAAGTGGATGGGTTATATAATCTCAGATCAACTCTGAATGCTGACTCATGGATACTTGGGTGTCTCCCGATGCTGTTACTGTACAGTATCACAGCACCCTCCATCTCTCTCTCTCCTTATAAATGTTCCAGTCGATTTCTCCTCCTAGCAATCTGATAGGCCCAGGAAGAACTGCCTGTGCGGTTTCTGAGATTGCAACTTTTTATGAAAGTACAAAGTCAGACAAATAATAGTTTTCCACCCTGCATAGTCCATTGACACCATGCATCTGATCATTTTTTTCTTAAGTTGGGTCATTTATATTTCCATATGTTGAATTTTAAAGAACTATTCTTTTCTCATTGTAAAATATACACATATTTCTTTTAGTTTTAAAATTTTGTAATACTTTGCAACCATTTGTTATATCGGCCTGCTTTAGAAAACTTACTAATATCTTGTGAGAAATGTGTTCCTACTTCTATCATATTATTAATAACAAAGTTATCTTACTCTGAATCCAGGACCAGGCAAGCAGTGTTTGTACTGATGTTTCCATTAACCCCATTCTATGGTCTGTTAATTGACAATCCATTACTACAATGCTGATAAGGAAGAAAATGAATTCATTCTGTACAAAAGTCATATAATACATTATAAAACACTTTACTGGAATAAAAATAAATGGCATCTATTATTTTTAATACTGGCAATTAGTCTAATTTATGAATGCACTTTCTCTTAAATATATTCCATTTTCTATGCATGACTCATTCACCCTATAAACAGAATTAACTAAATACATATTTATAATCTCCAACATGTATTGTTCTCTTACTACACACATGCTACTGCATATACTTAGTTTCTAAGTGCACACATTCTGTAAAGTATGCTCTGTGTCACAGATACATTGGTGTGAGTTTTTGATACTTTTCCAATGATTACTTTAGCAGAGGATTATAAAATATAAATAGATATCTTATATCTTATTAAATTTATGCTCTGGCTTTTTCAAAACTTTCATGACGACTGGCTCAGAATACATGATTATGTATTTCATATTATGAAGCATATCAATAAGTGTGAATGAACATATATGTACACATTTTTTATCTTTTTATTTCATAAGACTATATGCTTTTATAATTGAGTGCTTAACTTTGAAGTTTTTTAGACTAATTTTGTATCCGGAGGGTTGAAGGGAATAATATGTCAGAACAGCTTCCTTGAAGCAGTCCAAAGAAAACCGTAACTGTTATAATACAATCAACATAGAATCAACATACAATCAACAGAGGCACTAGAGCTAAATTCTTGTTCTAAGAACAAGTTGCCACTGAGTCAGTGTCAACTCACAGCGACCATAGGCTAGGGTAGGACTGCCGCTGTGAGCTTCTCCGAATGAGCCTGCTTACAGGGGTAGAAAATCCTCTTTCTCACAGAACTCCATATTTCATTGTCATGTCTGTGCATTGATAATTATCTACCTAAAATTTGTTTAGGACGCACTGTAAGTCTGACTAACTATTCAGAAAATGTCAGCTATTTTTATGTTCCAGATTAGGAAATAAATTTCCTGGGTAATTATTTATTCTGTGTATAGTTTTCTGAATATTTTGTTTTGCTTTGTTTTTTGCTCTTTCTTATCGTTGCCATAATTCAAGAGGGAAGGAAAGATCATTGTCGATAAATTAAAAGATACTTTGCAAATGAGTGGAAAGAGTCTCAAACCTGAATAATAAGAAGTGTTACATTCAAAAAGAACCCTGAATTATTTATGCTTCACAATTCAAAATCACAGTAATTGAATTACTAATTTAAAAAGACCTGAACAACTTTTAAAATATTTATTTGAGAAGGTATTCATAATTGTACATGAAAAATTACACATGTATTAGATAGTTTCTGATGTTATTAATGACGTGCCTTGAGAAACCTCTTTGATGTTTGCTTGTTGCACCACTCAGGAAAATCATGTACAAAGTATCTAAATTCTCCTTGTCTGCTCATCATTGCAATTATGAAAGCATAACAAAGAAGACTGACAAAGCTTTCTCACCTTTAATCATAAAATGAAAACAATAAAGCAACTCACAACACCTTGTTATTCAATTTTAGGACTGATGCACTGGAACACAATATAGTATATTATGGATTGTGTACTGTATCAAAATAGGAAGATAATCACAGGACCATTTAAAAATATTTTTAAAGAATGACTGAGCCCCGGTGGCAGAGTGGTTGTGCACGGGACTGCGGCCCACTGGGTTGGAGGTTCAAATCAGCAGCAAGGCTGGCGCTCCTACTCCCACCACCAAAGGGCAGTGATGCCACTATATATATATATATATATATATATATATATATATATATATATAATATGGAATAATATTAGTAATTTTCATTTATTTTCTAACCACAAATATTTAAAGGTTCAAATATTTCTGCAAAAAATTATAATGATTGGTTTTTGGCAGAAATTTTAATAATTACCAGTGACATAAATGTTAACATTAAAATGCTTTAGAAATTGAATTATCTTCTTATAACAAGTAGTACATTTTGGTTAGGAAAAAAATTTAAACATAGCAAAAAACATTACAAATTTATCAAGGGATAATACACAGATATCTAAATTGTTCACATCTTTATCAATCTCTAATGAACTAACTTTTCGATTTAATGTGAAATATTGGATAAAATGGGTGATTGTTTTAACTTTGTGGTGCATTTTTTAGTTTGTTGCTTTTAACTTGTGAACAAAAGAGGAGCTTTAGAAATTCTGTAGAAAAAAACAATCTTTTCATTCAATTTTGTCACAAACTTTTTGAAGCACCCTTGTGTTAATAATAGACTCGGGTTGCTTGTTTTTCGCTTTTTAATCAAATGTTTTGTGTGGGGACATTATATCTTAATATGTTAGAGCTAAGAAAGACCTTAAGGAGAACCACTTTGAATCATGTCATTAAACAAATGAGTAATTTGTCAGCCCTGCAATAACAGAGATAGCACCCGGGGTTGGCTTCAAGGAACAGTTTATCCCCCCCCGCCCCCGCCCCATTGAGTCTAGAAGTTTAGAAGAACATGTGTTCCCAAGAAGGCCATCTCCCTTTTGGGGTAAGGGGAAAATTCTTGTCTGCTTTTCTCAACTGAGTTCCCCGGTTATTCGGCATTCACCTTGTGAACTCTATCCCCCTCCCATTTGTGCTTCTGTCTTTCTTTCTTTTGTGTCTCAGATACTCATTTTCCGTCCCAAAGGTATGTGTTCACATCCTACACAGATGTGACCTCACTATATAAACCACAAAGGAATTACAGTCGTATGGTAGGGGCCCAACACATCGCATGTGTGTGTGTGTGTTTGTGTGTGTGCAAAATAATTTGATTCATAGCAGCAGCATCAACACTAAATTAGAAGTATAGGGGAAGAGCAAGGACTGTTGCTTCTCTCAAAATAATTTTACACTGCTAGTGAACAACTTGGGTGGACTTGCCTCTTTACACTTCCAGTGATTCAACAGAGCAATGGATATTTTTCTTTAATGCAAGTGGCAGAGAGATCATTAGTATGGGGGGGGGCAGAATTTTTTTATTTTTATATGATGTAAGCGAAAGCTGAATAAAATTATATTTATAAGATGGTGGACTATATAGATACACTACCACAATTCTACAACTCTGACAGTCCAATGAAAACAAGTATGAATGAGGCTCATGGAACCTTTAGCTTCAGCGGAGAGGACGGAGAAATGGATTGACTAATGGACTGCTTACTCGGATGTGGAGAGATAAAGGAGGGGCAAGGTGGCAAAAGGATAGTTGGAATGGGCAACCAGCATTTCATTTGACTCAAGGCTTTTATTTTGAGCTTTTGCAGGTGGCATTTGGTCAGGAAAGCAATCAGTCACTGGTAACAAAAAACCAAGATTGTCTTCTCCTGCCTCACACTCTCCTGGTGACCCGGAATGTGACAGACGCTACCCCCACTCACACAACCCTCAGTGAAGCAGCCCCCCCGCTTGTACCTGTGGAGCTCCTGGTCCCCCTGAGGTTGGAGGTCAACCCTCATTAATGAGGCACCCTGGTGTCGGAAGATGCCTAAAAACCCACGTGTCCGTCCAGCAGAAATCATAGTGCCAGATGAATAACCTGGTCCCGGCCAATCTTATGAGCATAAGCAATTCTATAACCAACTGCACTGTCCCAGCAATTGGGGCCTCAAATTAACCTGGCCGGTACAAGCCGCCTGCCATCAATCACCTTCTGAGCGGACGCTACTTTCAGACCAGCCTGGTAGACTAGCAGCAACTCCATGTAGGGTGGCATCCTTCCCATTCACCACCTCCCACCTCTACATATATTTTCCAGACCTACAGTTTTCTCCTTGCGTTCTTCTTCTTTCCTTTATTTCTATCTTCTTCCTTCTATTTTTGTTTTAAATCTTCCTTTGCCTTCCTCTTATTTATTTATGAATCTCTCTTTTCTCCTCATCCCTGAGTTGTGATCATTGTTTTTCTATTTTTCCTTTTCAAAATGTTTTTTAACTTTTTTACTTTTACTTGTTTATTTTTTTCCATTTTGCCCCCCCCATTCTATTTTTGTTCATCTTTGTTTTATTTTAAAGTCATTATATTCTCTTGGTGTTTGTTTGTGTGTGTGCCCTGTTACATCCTGCAGAAGACAGCAACAGAGCCTCCACATTCTATTGCCGCATACACTGTATTAGGAAAACTAAACCCCTTTCTGTCAACTGATCAGCGATAGGCAGCAATCAGCACCAGAGAAAGTGCCCACCACTACACGACTTGAACAGAAAACAGAAAAAAAGGCAAATGCAGTTCTGTTCTCTATCAGACATGAGAGAAGACAGGTAGCAAATGCCAACATATGCACCAGCATATAATTAAATGAAGTCACCAATTAAATATGAGTGCACAATAAAATGTTGTGTCCAACATTTGGGATACAATAGACAATCTTCAATATACAAAAAGGAATAACATAGAGTGGTTCAAACAAGTGACTAATACACAGAATAGAAAATGTTTTGGATAAATCCATGGAACTAGAATCACCTCGTAAATAAATTGAGAGAATGCTATCTGAATGACGTGAGAAAAAGCAGGACAGATGAAAATAGAAACAAGGAAAATGCAGAAGAATTTTAGAAGAATTCAACAAAACAATAAAATAACTGACAGAACAATTTAAAAACTGTATCTCACATAAAAAAGTTGAAATCTGGAAGAGTAGTACTAAATATTTTTGATGGATAATGCATTAAAAGGGAAAGGAATGGAAATGAATCACTGAAAGACTGAATCAATAAACTTGAAGACAATTCTGCTAGAAAAATCATAAAACAAAAAAAATCCCTAAGATGTATGTAGTCTCAAAGGAAATGAAAAACTTAATCAAAATTGAAATGAGGAAATCATAAATATTTAATGAACTTTAAAGATTCGGCAATGATGAAAATGGCAGGAAATATGAACTTAGTATAGCAATGTATAGCACTCACAAAAGAGTCAATCTTGCGGGAGAACAGGTTTCAACTAGCAGAAATCATTTTAATTTAAAGTGATGGAAGAGGAAGGAGGATAATTTACTGAATACAGGTGTTAACTTGGTAGACAGGTATTAAGTTGGCAGAAGAAGAAGGCAGTAGACATTAAGAGTGATGTCAAATATATGTAAGGAAGGAAAGACATGGGGGGAAATGTAAGAGTTAAAGGTTAACGAGGTAAAGATAACTAAATACATCATTTTTCACTAACGATGTATGAGTAGAATCATGAATATATGTGCAGACTGAAATAATATAGGAGGAACAATGAGATATCCTCAACCTTAAATATATGTCTACCCACAAACTTGTGTTTGTGTGTGTGTACTTGAGAGGGGTGGTTGTAAATAGATATTTACCTGAACTGTAAGTATATCCATGGACATGATGGACTATACAAAATCTCAAACAAAACTCACCGTGAGTCTGTTAGGACTCAAAACAACTTTATATAGGAGTTCAAATATACACATTTTTATAGAATCAAAAACCTCATCGTTTTCCCCTGATACAGATGATGGATTTGAAGTACTTCTCTGGCAAGTGGGATCATACAGGGAGAAGCATATATGTAAAAAGTATGAAATGTAATTAAGTACCTGGAAGGAGTGATTTACTAAGCTTATGAGCTCAAAACCATAGCATCTCAAGATATCAGTTGGCATATGGTTGTCCTCAATGTCAATATTCCACTTTGTGCCTTGTTGAGTTATAAGAGCTCTTATGTTGTCATCTAAGATGGAACTATTGGTCTTTGTTGAGAGAAAGAAGAGGGAAGAAGATCAAAGCAAATGATGACAATTAGTCCAATGGGCTAGTGTGGCACATGAACACCAGTCTCCTGGACCATAAGAATAAAAGAACTAGCTGATTTCTACTTACTACTATGACAACTAATATTAGCAACTGCTCTGGAAAAATCATATCAGGAGATCAGGAGGAAAGGTGAAACAAAACTTATATAAGAGACTAAGCTTACTCTTCTGATAGAGATTCGTGAACCACAAGACAATGTCTCCTAGTCATTTCTCAGTTTGAGAATGAACTCATCCCCATTGCTCAATTTTCTGACAAATACTAAGCAATTCAATGAGGTGAATGATAACACTAGTGTATTCTTCAAAGTGTGCAGTAAGCGTACCATAGAATAATCAACTATCTGAGATAAAAAGGACAGCACTTAACCAAAAATGAAGTTCAGAAGATTTAGGCAATAAAGAATAATGGAAATGAGAAACAGGGAAAAAGTGGGCAAGTGGTATTACACTGAAGACTGCAATCAATGGGCTAATTCAAAATATACATGAATTGCTGAGTGAAAAACTAGTCTGTAAACCTTTACCCAATTCATAATGAAATCTTTTTTCTAAATCAAGGAAAATTTCTAAGTAAGATTGAAAAGAGCTTTTTGTTTCTGCTTTTTTAAGCATAGGAAGAATGAACAATGCCATTTATGTTATATTTAATAACATGACAATTTTAAACTCCATCTGAATAGAAATCTGAAGATGTCAACTTTATGTTACTGTTAGTCATTAAATCTAACACTAAACAAATATTGAGGAGTGGCATTACTGGAAAATAAAATGTTAATGAAACATATAAAGACCAATTTCTATAGCAATGAGGTTTCCTATGTTAACCATTCCTTGTGTATTAAATGTAATTTTCTGGAATGACAAGTTCATCAATTTCACAGCAAAGATGGATGACCGTAGTAAATACAAGTTATAAAAATTTAATACATTCATCTTATAAGATTTTTAAAAATTCAAGAAAGTAGTAAAATACCTACATATATCAGAAATAATTCAAATATATGATTGCTTAAAAATCAGAATGCTCACTTGAAAAATGCTTTATTTACTTTATAAACTCAAATCTGAAACTCAATTTGTGTAATTCTTATTTCCCTAACTCCTTTGAGGTATCAAATACATTATTTCTTTAAGAACAAGGCAGAATTTTTTGTATTGAGATTTAAGAAAAAGTTAAACATTCATCAAAGTATTCCATATTAAAAAGAAATAGAATCTATTTCAATTTCTTAGCTAAATTTTTGGTGCCAAGTCTATGAAAATAAATAAATGAATATTTCTTTGAAATGTGGAATTTATTAAACTGTTTTAGAAATACTAGTGCTATAAAGTAAAGCAAATATTTAAAAGGATTGTATGATTATTAATTCATCAGATGTAAGGCAACATAATGGACTCTCAGTTTGATTATGTTCTTTTGTCTTCAATGAAGCAATTATTTATGTAATTTGCATGTTCCTTAATTGTATTGTTCATTTATTGTTGAGTTTTTAGAGCTCTTTATATATGTTATATGCAACTATTTTCAAATGTATGAAATTTAAAAATGTTTTTCTGTGAGTAGCTTTTTTCTATTCATTGCAAAGTATTTTGAAAGCTTTTTGAAGAGAAAAGTTTAAAAATAAATTTTGATACACTTGAATACACCAAATTTCTTATTACTCTTTCCTTATAACCATTCCTTTTATATTAAAAGCAATTTTAATATATTTAAAATATATATTGTGCTATTATAATCAACTGTCAAAATACCTAGTTTTGTTTTGCTTATGAATGCTTTGCAGTTGAAGGTTTTATATTTGATTCATAATGCATTTTGAATTAACTTCTGCATATATTGAAGAATGCATCTCTAATCATTTGCATATAATGTTCCATTATTCACAAAAGATTTATTTAAATATTATTCCATTGGCTTGTCTTTTTCTTCTCATTGAGTTGCCATTTCACATTTTATAATAATTAGTTGACCGGATTTTTGTGGTCCTATATCTGAACACTGCTCTGTGCAATGAATCTGTATATTAACCTATTTTTCTGGTAGAATACTGATTTAATCATTGTTTTTTATTATAAGTCTTGAATCTAGGAAGCATAAGTGCTCTGGTTCTTTTTTGAAATTATTTTTGTTATTACAGCTCTTTTGGTATTCTGTATATTTCTGAATCATCTTGTTGATACATAAGTATGTTGGGACTTCTTTTATCTATTTCTAATTTAATTATACTGTGATCTTAAACATAATTTGCATGATATGAATTCTAAAAAGTCATTGATAGTTTTTATACTTCAAATACAATATATCTTTGAGAATTTGATGTATTTTAGTTAAACCTATGTTATTAACACAAATACACAGTAATTATTTTTCTGTACATCTTGAATGGGCTATTTGAAATAATTGAGTTCTCATTATCTTTAGATAATTCAGTATTCCCAATATACTTATTTTAAAAAATGGGTTTATTTGAATAACAAGTGGGGTCTCATTAATCAATTATCTTGCACAATACTTATACTTTTGCTATCATTTTATTTTAATATATGTATGTCTTTAAATTCAAATAGCTTTCTGGTTAAATGAAATCGAGTGCATTTTTATATATTCTGACAATATCTTCTAACATATCTGACAATATGTTTTACCCACATCATTAATAAGTTAATCAATCTTTGCTATATATAGATCAAAATTTAGCATCAAACTGGCAGTTTTATCCTTTTTTAAAAATCATTTTATTGGGGGCTTGTACAGTTCTTATCACAATCCATACATCCATTCGTTCTGTCAAGTATATTTGTATCTGTGCTGCCATAATCATTCTCAAAATATTTTATTTCTCCTTGAGTCCTTGATAACAGCTAATTTCCCCCTCCTTCCCTCATGAACCCTTGATAATTTATAAGCATCTCCTGCCCCTCATATCTCACACCAACCACTTCCTTCTTATTCTGTTGTTCATACCCTAGGAAGGTTATGAGTAGATCTTTATGATCGGTTCTCACTTTTCCCTCCACCTTCCCCTCTACCTCCTGGTATCTCTGTTCTCATGATTAGTCCCCAGCAGTTTATCTGCCCTGCATTCCCTGTGTTGTGAGCTCTTGTTTCTATTCACTCTTTCTGTCTTATTTTTGATTAATTGTACATGTGTTATGATCCCGTTCATGTTAATCAACATAATATTTATATATTCTTTAAGTATTTTACATTTCTCCCAGGGGGTTTATAATGCATCATTTTAGTTAACTAGAACTTGCCTTGAAAGACCACTTGTCTTTCAGTTTGTTGTACTCCGGTGGTTTCTCTGTTGCTGTGATGTTGAAATCTCCTGGTATTTCAAATGTCAGCAGGGTCACCCAAAGTGAACAGACTTTAGCAGTTTCCAAACTAAGAATGGACTATGAAAAAGGAAGACCCTGCCCACCTCAGGGAAATTAGCTACGGAGAAGCCCAGGGAGAGGATTACAAACTTGTCAGTTACTGCAAACCTAATGAAGAGAGACAGAATCTTCTCAGAGATCAGATGCACCCCGTACATCGAGAGGCACTTATGATGTGGGAGCGCAGAGCTGACCTCTCACAATAGAGCCAAGTATGTGGGCACTGGTGGGAAAAAGGCCCCAAAATAAAGCTTTTGCAAAATCATTAGCTAATGGAGACAACTGAAAATGAGAGTCAGCAAGTGCAGTTATCAATTAATAACTGTAACTTGGAATCTGTGACTTATAAATCTAGCAATGGATAAGAAGTCTTTAAAAATGCAATACAACACATAAAGATCAATATCCCAAATGTCAGTGGGCTGAAATCGACTGGAATCAGCCAGTTTGACTGAAAACCTTTGGTTTTATAAGCTTAAAAACACAAAACTGCTGAGCTTTGGTAGCATAAGTGGTTAAGTGCGGGACTGCAGCCCATGGCCTTGGCTGTTCAAATCCAGCAGCTGCTCTCCAGGAGCAAGGCTGGGTAGCTCTCACAACCACCAGAGGGCGGTGATGCAAAAAAAAGACAAAACTAGAAGAATGGCACTTCATTTATCATTAAAAAGACAATGCCAAGATCATACTGCTAATGATAGGATAGTGTTTGTCTGCATTTAAAGAAATCAAATCAATACAATCCTTGTTCAAATATATGCATGAGTCAGTAAGGTTAGTGAAAAAGAAACTGAAGAATTCTACCAATGCCTTCTATCAGAAATTGAGCAAACATGTAATCAAGATGAATTGATAAATATTCCCAGTTAGCATGCTGAAGTCAGAAATTAAAAGAAATAAATAGTAATTGGAATATGTAGACTTGATAGAAATAATAGTGGAAATAGAGGGACAGAATTTTGCAGGAGCAAGAAATTTTTAAAGAAAATACATATTTTCATAAAAGCACTTGGACTTCTCCAGATGGAACACACACAAATCAAATTGACCACATTGGTGGCAAGAAGTTATGGGTACCCCAATATCAGAAATGAAAACCAGACCAGGGGCTGACTGCAGAACATGCCATCGAGAGCTCACATGAAAGTTCCAGTTGAAGCTGAAGAAAAATTTTAAAAGTCCAAAAGAGCTCATCCAAAAAGAGTCCAAAAAATAACTCATCTGAATTTTGGAACATCTTAAGAGTTTTGATGCATTGGACACTAATGATAAAAGACCTGATGAGCTGTGAGATGGCATCAAAAACATCATATATGAAGAAAGAAAAAGTTGATTACAAAGAGAGAGAAGAACATCTAAGTGGAGGTCAGCGACACACTGGAATTTCTTCTAAATGATGGAGCAGCTAAGACAAGTGGAAGAAATAGTTTCAACTGAAATAATACAAAAAAAAAATCCAAGCCTCAAGTCACACTATCGAAATATTCTGTAGGCAAGATACTGAACATTTCAGGAAGCATTCAAAGAAGACGAGAAAACATTCAGAATCACCATATCAAAAAGAACTTAGTCAACATCCAACCATTTCAAGAAGTAACATGTATGTAAGAACTAATGATGCTGAAAGTATTAGGTAGAATCAAGTGATGTAGTTATATAATTGTCAATTTAAGGATTAAGAGTGTAAGGGTGGAATCTAGTTTGTCAATCAGATCATAGCCAAAGATGCCTCTGTGTGGGCATGGCCTTCTGAAAGTTCTGGAAAATCCAGAACTTCTTCTGTGGAGGTAGAAGATACCTCCCTCTCTGCTCATTTCCTTGGATACTTCCTACTGAGAACAGTCGCTGTCTGAGAGACCCAACTGACAAGGCTGCCTCCCTGTGAGACCTCCCTGAGGAGAAGTCACATGGACCTACCCTGATGCAACAAGAAATTTGGATCTAGAGAAGCCATGTGGAGAGTCCTGCCAGCGCTGACATGCTTAGAACACCCTTGTGCCACAGACTTGCTACCCACTGTCTTGTGATTGTTCTGAATTGGCATCATTGCATGTATTTCATGAGTCTGAAGATTGGTTTTGAACATAGGGGCTAATTTTGGACTAACGACCCTGGACTGGACTGGATTGGGATGTTTTCTTAATGAACAATTACCCTTTATATAAAACTCTCTTATATTCATATGAATGTTTTTTAATTTGCTTCTCTAGTTTACCTGAACTAACACATCAAGGCTCCAGGAATTGATGGAAGACTGATTGACATGGTTCAGCACAGATGAAACATTGGAATCACTTATTTCTATATGTCCAGAAATTTGGAAGACAAATAATTGCCCAACTGACTGGAAGAGGTTCATATTTGTACTCATTCCAAATAATTGTAATCCAGTAGAATTTTCATATTATAGAACACTATCATCATATCACATGTTGGTAAAATATTCCTGATTATCATCCAAACATTGGTTGCAACTGTACATCAATAGGTTCCTGCCAGAGGTTCAGGCCAGATTCAGAAAAGGACGTGGGAGAAGAAAAATCATGGCTGATGTCAGGAGAATCTTAGCTGAAACGAATCGATCAGTGAAAAGTTCACTTATGCTTTATTGACTATGCAAAGGCACTTGTGTGGATCATAACAAACTATAGAAAACCTTGAGATGAAGGGAATTTTAGAATACTTTGTTGTGTTCATGAATGACGAATAGATCAAGAAGCAGTGTGGGAAGAGAACAGCAAATATTGAATGGTTTAAAATCAAGAAAGGTGCATGTCACCCTTATTCAATCTGTACTCTGAGAAAATAATCAGAGAACGTGAATTAAATGTAGAAGAATAAGATATCAGTGGTGGAGGTTTATTAACAATATTATAATACAGATATTATAACTTATTAACAATATTATAATACAGATATTATAACTTTGCTTGCTAAAAGTGAGGAGAGATTGAATCACTTTTTGGTGAAGATCAAGAATTTCTGACTTCAGTATGGAATTCAACTTAAATTTATAGAAAACAAAAATACAACAGAACAAATAGGCAACATCATGCTAAGCAGAAAAAAAGGTTAGAATTTATCAAGGATTTAATCTTGTTTATGTTCAGAATAAGTGTTCACAGAAGCAATAGTTATGAGATTCTATGAAGCATTGTGTAAATCAGCTTCACAAGACTACCTTTGAGTATTGAAAAACAGAGATGGTACTTTGAGAATGAAGATGTCCTGTCCCAAGCCATGGTACTTTTAATTGCCTCATGGCCATGTCAAAGAAATTTATATATTGAACAAAGAAAACCTAATTTATTTGAGCAATGGTGATGGCAAAAGATACAGAAAATATCATTTATGCCCAAAGAAACTCTTGCCAGAGTTCAGCCAGAATGATTAAAGATGGCAAGACTTCAACTCACAAACTTTGGATATGTTGACAGGGGAGACCCGTCCATGGAAAAAGGCCTTGTGCTTGTTAAAGAAAGGAGTGAGCCAAACAGAGGAAGGTCCTTGAGAAGATGGGTTTGTCCAATGGCTGCAGCAACGGGCTCAAGCATCAGACCATGTGGAGGATGGCATTGGACCAGGTGGTAATTCTTTCTGTTGGACACAGGTTTGTCATGAGCCAGAATGAACTCACTCCCCCCAACAAGAGCATCCAACATTCTGTGTGCATGCTCTTTTATTCATTAGGCACAGGGTTTCTCACTGGAGGAGCAGGGGTTGTTTATTGATGTTCTGTCCATCATGTGGGATAAATTTCAATCCCCTTTATATTAATGTAAAAGACATTTTATTAGTAAGACGTGGAACCATGGGAAATCTAAGCATTCACAGTAACAAACGATTTCATTTCATTTAAAAAAGGGCTACAAAATATTTGAGGAGTCACAAGTAATGGATATTACCACTTGTTTTTAGAAAATAATGCAAAATTTTTGCATTTTATGGAACAGATTTCTGAGTGTCAAAATATTTAGTTTGCATTACTAAGTTTTCATTTTAATTTATATGTTGCAATGGACTTATCAAATGCAAAATATACACAAAAGTCATGCCTAGATGATGACTGCTAAATTTTTCAAATTCCGTTGTACATGACTAAAAGCTATTGCATATGCTATTCTATGTTCACCATCAAATTCTTGACAAAAGATGAAAGCCTATTGTGCTTTTAAACTGGAGAATAACTGCAGGGCATCTCTACCTGTCTAAACAAATAAATAAATGTCAGATAAAGTTATAGGAGCAAGTCGATCCTTTAAACTGAATTGATGGATGCAAATGTTTAATAAATTATGAATTATTGAAAACCACTGATTTAACACATTGCAATGCAACTCCTATATTAATATTTTGAGAGACATTTTGACTTTAGAATACTTCAGTATTTTTATCTAAACAGTATTGACATTAAAATATTTCTAATTAAAACAAGAACATGAAAAATAACATTAAAAAGGCAATGGTAGAAACAAAACACTTCATATATGTTTAATTTGAAAACATGTATTTGTTCTTAGTTAATTATACAAATTAAATGTATGAACTATTTTAAATAAAGTTTATATATAAAGAATCAAAAGTAAAAATTACTATATTGTGTCTTGCTCATTTAAAATTAGTCATTTTATTTTTAACAACACAAACTACACAAAATATCCTTAAATTTTAAAGCCACGTATATTTAAAACAGTGAGAATAAAATAAACTATCTTCTGAATTAAATCCATCAGAGTTACTCGCTAAACAGAAAGAGCATTTTATCACTGGTTCAGAGTGATAAATATAGGTTAGATGGAAGTGGAGTTAATGAGAATTAAAGTACCAAAATTTTTCACAGTGATGCTAAATAATTATTTGACCTCTGCTTTATGGTCAGAAAAAATGCCCTCTCTATTTTGAGTTTTCCTTTGGATTAGGGAGATTAGCATGTAAATGAAAAGAAAAGAGTAAACTGTTAAAACTGTATACCAAGCACAAATGAGCGTACAAATTGGAGGGGACAGATATGCCATTGAGAAGGCAAAAATTAGTCAAAAGAAAATTGTGGGCGCACACAAAACATTTTTCTTCCTTAATCCTTAGATTTTAATGAAAGGTGGTTCATGCAATTAGAGGTAATCATTTAGGTCCATAGAAAGGTAGATAATGACTTAGAATGATGCACAGTAGCTATTTAACCACACTTAATTATCCTATTCATTTGCATGTATAATTTTGTGCATCAGAAATCTTATTTATAACCAAAGACTCCTTTCTAGAAATATCATCCATTTATGTTTAAAAAGTCTAGAGTCTCTAGTGATGATTCACAATTTTTTTCCCTCTTTGTTGTTTTTAGTCTACTGTCTTTTTCTCATTTATAATCTCAACGACAATAAATGGCATTTTGACTGTTGTAACATTAAAGAAGCCCTAATTATGCTAGTTTTTCATCACAATATAATAACTATTGTGACCCAAAGTTGACAGATTTTATATAAGAGATTATATATGTATGAGATAATATCTGTTAATTATAATTATAGCCTATAGTACAAATTATGCTGCCACTTAACTCCATGATCTATAATTTTAACTTCATCTAACACACACACACACACACACATACACACAAGACTATATATGATTAAGAGGTGATATAATTCAGACTTAAGTTTACTGATTGGTTTTTCATTTGGTTTTTATTTAAATTACTTATATGCTTCTTTAGATATTATAGATAAGAATATAAGAAAGAATATATACAAAATTAAGTTTAATGTGATAAATGACAATATATATTGACTATTTTCAACTCATATATATAAATAATTATGTTTAGAACACCTTTAAATATATAATCAGTAATTTGATCATTACAAAGAACAAAAAAAGAAAAGACAACTCAACTGAAATCATTCAGAGCCTTCATGTTTTTCTGCTGTCCTTTTTCAGAACCACGATGTCCTTCTCCAAGGGTTGGTGTCTCCTGAAAATGTGTCCAAAGTTTGTAAGATGAAGTCTCATTAACCTTGGCTCTAAGGAACGCTCTGTACAAATTTCTTCCAAGACAGATCAGTGAATCCTTTTAACAGTCCATTGCAATTTCAATCTTCTCCAGTGTCAAAATTCAGATGCATCAATTCTTTGGCCCTCTGTATTCGGTGTCCAACTCTCACATACATGGGAGGCACTTGAAAATATCATGGCATGGGTCAGCAAAATGTTGTGGTCAAGTAAGACGCTTGCTTTTCAATACCCTAAAGAGATCTTGTGCAACAGATATATCATAATGCAATGTGTCTTTTGGTCACTTGACTACCGTTTCTTTGAATATAGATTGTGGATCCAAACAAAAAGAAATCCTTGACAACTTCAATCTTTTCTCCAACAGAAGAAAAAAATCATAAACATTTGAACAGATATTACTGACCATGAAAGGAGGAAAATAATAGAAAAATCAACAAGGTGTTGGCTCTTTTAAAGGATTAAGAAAATTGAGAAACCCATGGCAAACCTGAAAATGGAAGAAGATGTGAACATTTACAACTATGTGTGTCAGTATAAAACATTACTATGAAAAACTCTACAGCAACAAGTTTAATAATCTGAGAAAATGGGCAAATACCTACAAATCTAACATTTACCAAATTAACACACAGAGATGTAGAGACCCTCAATGGATCTATAATGAAAGAAGAAATATAGAAGACTATCAAGACACTTCCAACCATAGAAAAGCCCAAGACCAGATAGCTTGACAGGAGAATTCTACCAAATATTTACTGAAAAACTCCTACCAATTCTCATAGATTGTAAGAGAATATAGAAAGGTACAATCAACTCCCAAAACTCATTATATTAAGTGAGCATTATCGTGGTATCAAAACCAGTCAGAGTCCTCACAACACAGAAAACTACAGTACAATATCTTTCATGAACATAGATGCAAAACTTCTTTGTGAAATTCTGACCAATAGAATCCAACAATATAAATAAAAATAATTCATTATGCCCAAATGGAATTCATATCAGGAATGCAAGGAAGTTTCAACATTAAAAAAAAAACAATAGATGTGCTCAACCACATAAACAACACTTAGTAAAGAACTTCATGATAATTTGGATAGACGAAAAAATGCATTTCACAATATCCATCCGCTAGTTCTGATAAAACACTCACTAAATAAGAATTTAAGGGCAGTTTCTCAACAACATTAAAGGCCACATACAAAAATCCATAATTGAAGACTGGGTAAAACTGAAAACATTTCCCCTGAGAACAAGAACTAGGCAAGGAAGTCTTACCCAGAACTCTCAGACAACAGAAGTAAATTATAGAAATACAGTTGGGCAAAGAGACTGAAGTTTTTTTTCTATTTGCAAAAATTAATTTATATCTTAAGAGTCCCAGGACTCCACCAGAAATCTGTGTAGAGATTTGATAAAGTAGCACTATTCAAGATTCACAAGTAGAAATCAACTGTATTTCTATGTATTAGCAAGGAGAGCTCAAAATGTCAACAAAAGGAAACAGGGAAATTAATAATAGTCACACAAGCAATGGAAAACTTAAGAATAAATGTACCTAACCAAAGAAAATTATTACAGCATATCAAAAGAGTTCTAAACAAATGGAAGACTATCTCATGTTAAAGGATAAGAAGACTCAATTCTGTGAAAATATCAATGCTACATAAAACAATCCATAATACAACTTAATTTTCTAAAGGGATTAAAACCTAATTACAAATTTCACATGTAGTGAGAAGAGGACAAGAATAAGGTCCTTCACTATCTTGACTACCAAAATATGAAACAATAAATCCTATTACACACAGTAGTCATAATAGGCTGGAACAGGTATAATTATAGATACATAGACCAAAGTAAAAGGGTAAAAAAAAAAAGAAAAGAAAGAATTCACCTACATACAACTGATTTCCAACAAAAAAGTAAGAAACATTAAATGGATAGGGACATCCTCTTGAACAAATAATGCTAGCAAAATAAGATATCAATCTGCAGAAGAATAAAGCAGGACTCATATTTCACTCAGTGTATAAAAATGTACTCAAGGCAGATTAAGAACCTAAAAATAAACCCCAGATTTATAAAAAATCTTAATGGGGAAAAAGGCGGTAGACGATATAAAGGTCTTATTGCAGGGAATTAAATAAAACAAATGTAATATGGAAACTAACAGAACAGAAGAAAAATAGGTGACTGGAATCTATTAAAAATAAAATGCTATGCAGACCAAAAGACTCTTTAAAAGAAATCAGCAAGAACTCATGTATTGAAAAGGAAACCTTTAGTAATTACAGAACAGAGTAGAGAATAACTATGTATATCTATAGAATTGTGAATCATCTCAATAAGAAAAAAACCCAAATAATCAAGTTAAAAGAAAGCTAAAACACATGAATATATAATTCACAGGGATGATACTTGGCTAACATACATGAAGAATTGATCACGATCACTATTATTTAGAAGATTCAAATCAAAACTATGAGAATATATCACCTTAAACTCATGGGGTTATCTCAATTTATCCCTACAGGGATAGCCCCAAAATTAAAAAAAAAGGAAAGAAAGGGAAAACAAGAAATACTGTCATGGGTGTGGAGAGATTAGAACTCTTCTACACTGCTTGTGGGTTTGCAAACATGCACACCATTGTGGAAAAGAATACAGTGGTACCTAAAAAAACTGAAAATAGAAATATCATTAGATATAGCAGTACACTTTCTGGACATATACTCCAAAGACATAAGAGGCAGAGCATGAACAGATGTATACTCTCCCAAGTTTATTGCAGCACAATTCACAATAGCAAGAAACAGAAAACAGTCTTAATGTCCATTAGTAGAGGAGTAGATAATGAAACACGGGTATAACAGTACACCCAAAACAGCATTATGCATCTCTAAAAATCAGCACTGAATCCTGAAACATGTGATATGGATGAACCTGGACACCATCATACTAAGTGAAGCTGAGTGAGTTCATCAATCACAAAAGGACAAGTATTGTGTGAGACCAATGCTCTAAGAATAGACATGAGATAAAAGCAGAGACTTGATCTCAAGTCATGCAATATTCTTAGTCAAACTCCGAAGCAACAATGTAGCCAGCCTTCCCAGTGTCTATGAACCATGTACTATCCTCTTTCACATTCTCCCAACATCTGCCCCTCCACTTGGGCCCTTGATATAGGCCCCCCTTCCTTTCCCCTCCAACCTTTCCTCCATCCCCCCCCAGTCCTCATTACTCTGCAATCATTATTGTTCTGTCACATCTTACACTGCCCAACATCTCCCCCTGCCCACTCCTCCCTACGTCTGCCCTCCAGATAAGAGACAGTCTGCAGATCCCCATAGCTGGCTTCTCCTCTCCACTCCACCCTCCCTTCACCCATCCGGCAACTCCACTCCCATCACTGACCCCAAGGGATCCATCCACCCCGAGTTCCCTCAATCACGAGGGGTCGAAGGGAACAGACATCAAACATCAAAGAACAAGAATTAAATCAGTAAGAATGAGGGGGAAAGCAGGTTGGGGTCCCAAAGCCCAGTTACAGAGGAGTCGCAGGGGAGAGATGAGCCTGTGAGGTAGCAATGAAGCATAAAACTTTCTTCTATTTCCTGAAGATTTCCTCCCCCCAACCAACACAGCCGCAAATCTGCCCTTTCCCCCATTTTTTAATGAATCATTTTATTGGAGGGCTCATACAACTCCCATCATGATCCATGCATACATCAATTGTATGCTGGCCACATTTGCACACTTGTTGTCATCATCACTCTCAAAACATCCTCCCTCCACTTAGGGCCCCCAGTACCAGTTCCCCATATTTCCCTCCCCATCTCCTCTCCTGCCCCAGGAACCATTAATAATTTACAAATGGTTATTACTTTCTCATATTGTACACTGCCCAATATGTTCCTTTACTCACTTCTCTGTTGTCCATTCCCCAGAGAGGAGGGTATGTATAGATCCCTGAAATTGGTTCCCCCTTTCTCTTTCACCATCCCTCCACCCTCCCAGTATCACCACTGCTGAAAAATGTGTGCATAAACAAATATGGTGAAGAAAGCTGATGGTGCCTGGCTATCAAAGATATAGCATCCAGCTCAGAAGCAACAAAACCCATAAGGAAGGACACCAGCCGGTGTGACCACGAGGTGTTGAAGGGATCCGGTGTCAGGCATCAAAGAACTAAAATTATATCATTATAAATGAAGGGGAGTACAGATTGGGGACCCAAAGCCCATCAAAAGGTGAAGCGACATCCTCTTACAGACGGGTTGCAAGGAGAAGATGAGCCATTTAAAGTACAGTGTAGTAACAATGACATATGCAACCTTCCTCTAGTTCTCAAATGCTTCCTCCCACCCACTATCATGATCCCAATTCTGCCAGACAAATCCAGGTAGACCAGGGGATGCACACTGGAGTCGGAAACATGGGGAATTTAGGATAGATGTTCCCTCAGGACTAGTGGTGGGAGTGGTGATACAAAACAGAATTTCAAAGTCCAAGGAAACACGTCTGTTCCTTAAGTCTGCTACAGGTGAGTTTAGGGTCAAGCTCAGTTGGTTAGTAGGAGATTCATATTGAACTCTGATGTGATCTCTGAAAGACCTTGTATACTGTTTTTGACCTGTACTGATAAAACATTTAATGACTGAACCCTATTTTCATGAACAACGGTTAATGGCAGGGAAAAAGTTCAATATTATTCATTCACACAAAAGCAAAGTAAGCACTAAAATAGTCAGCAACCTGTTTTTCTTGATTTACACTTATTTCCAAAACAAAAGTGCCATCAAGCCAATTCTAAGTCACAGTGACACACCATGGGGTTTCTGAGACTGAATATTTAGGGAGTCAGCCTGTCTCATCTTTCTCCCAGCGGTCAGCTGGTGAGTCAGAGCAGTTGATTTTTCTGTTAGAAAACCACTGCTCAATACACTGTGCCACTTGCTCTCCACTTGGTGAAGAGTCACATCAGTTGATTTCTAAGAATGAATCTATGAACAATAATTTAAGATGTTATAAAATGAAAAAGACTTTATTTTCTATTCTATCTGCATTAAAACAAACATGTCCAATGTAATTTTTTTCCACCAAGAAGTGTGAAGTGGGCCCCTTTTTCATTTTATGTTAAGATAACTTGATTTTGTTCATTCTCATCTTTTTTCTGTGTCTACTTTATTGTACTGTGAAGGATTTTGAATCTCTCTTTTATTCTCTCCTGTGAATTCATGAAAATTAGCAATCGCATGTGTCTAAGTCTGAATGTTCTATGTAGTTCTCACGGGCTTTCTGAAATTTTTCCCCTTAACATACATGACCCCAATCCAAGAAAACTTCTCAAATATGTTTGCTATTTCTATTAAATATATGCATTACATGTTTGATATCGTCTAGTCTGAGATTTATTCTTTTTAAAAATGTATTATACCAGTGCTGATTAAGTATCAGATGTCGCCGAAGAATCACATGATAGCTGAGGACTTTGAAATGACGTTCAAGAATAAATGTACTATTCCTGGAGACTTTTCCCCATAACTTTTAATATTCAACACACAAATGTGAACAATTTTCTAGGTGTTTGCCATGGTGTCTACCTGATATTTAACTGAAAATTATATGAATACATGCTATTGAAAGTTAAACACTACTACTGCATATAGAGATGAACAGTAACCCTAATAAGTTGCTTACCCTATCTCATCATCCTTCAGAATAGGAAACCTCTATTAGCTCTTCCAAACCAAAGCAACTCCATGGGCTTAATCACTCATAAAATGGATGTAATAGTATTGAGTGATTGTATTCACGGGAACTTGTGTGCCTCAAATGTTGGTTGAAATATTTATTTATTTAAAGAGTAGTTTAGAACTCAAAACTTCAGATAACTTACCATAACTTATTGCTATTGTATATGTATTTTACACATATGTGTATTCTTTCTAGGTTTTTTGTTATCTAACATTTAAAACTTCTTACTTCACATAGTAATAACTTTCCAAAAACACACATGCATTAAAAATTTAGGATAAAACTATTTTAAAATATCTTTCATCTCTGTGCTTTATTTTTGTCTTCTTATTGTGGAAAATCAACATGTTCTTTTATTTCTTACATCTCTGACCACAACTGAGGTTTGCCTTCTTCAAATATATTAAATACATTAAATTATTTTCTTCTATTAAACTATCCCTTTAAAAATATTGTGCTAGTCCTGGTAGATTAGAGGAACAAATTTCAAAGCCACGCATATGGATATAAGGATTGGGTTTATATTCAAGGGGAACAGGATATTAAGAAAACATCCCAGCCCAGTCCAGCTCAAAGTCATAAGTCCGGTATTAACCCATATGCCCAAAATCAGTCTATAAAATCTTCTCCGACTCACGAAGTCACAGGTCATTGGGTGCAGAATCCTGGTGCTGGCAGGGCACCTTGCCTCCAGGGTTCAGAGTCCATCAACAGCAGAAGCAACTCATCGCTGGCAGAGATCTCCATCTGGCCGCCTCAGCTTCAGAGGTCTGGCTCCATCAGGGCAAAGCTGTGTGGTCTCTCCGCCGGTTCCTCCAGCTTCTCAAACGCTGCCAGCTTGTCTTGTCTGTGATTAATCGTCTCTGAAACTAACTCCCAACAACTGGGGAAGATAGCTTCTCATCTTCATGAGGGAAATATCGCGAGATTTCCCAGGAGTCTGAGGTGAAAAACATGCCCACACAGAGGCTCATCGGCTACTCAATGGCTATCTCCAGATTAACAGGCCAGACTCTACCCCTACATTTCAATCATAAAATTAACATAAGCACATGACTGCCACAAATATTCTTTAAAAAATTCTACTTTGATAAAATGCTCTACCTACAAATTAGATACATACTTATTGATATTTAAATAAGATATTTCAATGTTGTTGAATAATTTTATATTATTAAATAGCTTGCACCAAAGTGTCAGAGTTAAACTTTTGCTTTAATTTTAATAAATAATACAATGAAAATCTCTGAAATCTCAGTATCTAAAACTGTTGCTCAAGATATAATGCTTTAAATGTAAAAATTGTATTTAGTGTGTCTTAGAAGTTTGTCATTGTAAATATTTCCATAAGAAAATTTATCTTAGTAAGATCTATGTAGCAACAAAATTTCTGAGTATTTTTCTAATAAAAATAATTACATTGTAATCCTACATTTATGCAGTTTTAATAAAACAGTCTTCAGTTATATATTCTCATTAAAAATGTATCCATTCAGTCAAGAGAATTAAGAAAATCTGTGAACATAACCAAAAATCATTATTGAATAGGCAGGGAGAATACATGCTTTGTTGTTAGGTAATTAATTCTCATTGAATGCAAAGACTAATTCAGTTAACAATGTAGTCATACTTAGAGACATGCCTAAAATAGATTAATTTATATTTGAAGAGCAGCTTATTGCTGCATTTGAAGCCATTTCAAAATTTGTACTAAAGCAAGTTTCTATAGTATAATTATTGAGAGAATAAAAAAGGTTTAGCAACAAAATTGCTGACACATCCATAGCCTTTTGCAAACTGACTTTGCTATATAAAAAAGCAGAGTTTTATTAAGCACTTAATTAATTGCCATATTAAAATGATAGGGCCCCAACTCATAAAAATGACTTATGATGATGTAAGCTCCTTTTTGCTGCGTTAAATGAAAATGCAAGCTGTACACACCATTTAATTAAGAAAAATGTAATCAAGCAATAGTGTGGGTGTTCAGTTTGAAAGCAAAATCTGCAAGTGTGAAGGGGCAAAAAATTGACAATAGTATCTTCATTGAAAATATATGATATATTAAGGTTTCATGCTGCAAAATTTTATGTAATTTTATATTTCTATCTAATGTTGTAGTTAGGGACATGTATATAGAGATTCTTGTGGCAGAGCATATACCAAGTGTCACCTGAGGCAATGATTTGTTCAAAGACAATCATTAGCAAGGGATATTTTGCTTCCTTTTAAATTTCAGATACTGTGGCCCTCCTAGACTTAGGTGAATTCAATTTTAATTTTCTAACCATCTTTTCAGGTGCATTACAGTTTTTCAATAAGGAAACTATACTTAATTGCAATAAATATTTTTTCTAAAGTCATATTTAGTGTGAGATACATTTCTAAGAGATCCACTCTGTACGGTTCCACATCCTGTGATTTCAATCCTTAAGCCGACCAGCATGCTTTTCCCATCAATGTTGCTGCTGTTGGATGCCATTGAGCTGGTTCTGAGTCGTGGTCTGTAGGTCTGTCCTTAACATTTTCCAGGCTTCATTATGATTGGAACAGGTATATCCTCCCAAGTAAATATTGATAGTTTGATTAGGGCCAAGTGCTTAACCACTGTACCCCTAGAACTCTTATTCTCTACAAAAACTATCAAATTAGTGGTCATTGCAATGACTCGTGTGTCAAGAGTTATCTATAACCAGTGTTACCACCATTAACTCAATTCTCAGAGCGACCCTGCAGGACAAAGGAGACTATTTTGTGAAACCTTATTTTTGTCCTTCAGAAAGGCTGGTGGATTTGAATCAAAGTACTTTCATTGAGCAACTCAGTTTTTAAGCACTGTGCCTTTAAGCCACACCTCATAAAAAAATATGAGACTTCCTCCTGTTGTAAAGAGTGAGCATTCTCAGAAGCCCACGGGAGTAGCTCCTCCCAGTTCTGTAAATTTGCTATGAGTCAGAACAGATTGGGAGACGATTAAGAACTGAATGTCACTAAAGCCCCTAATCTGTGTATCAATAACCTTAATAACCTTACTCTATCCTGTCAATTATTAGAGAGAAACTATGATTAAAGAAAAAAAACACAGTGTGACTACTAAGAGAACAAACAGGAAAACTAAAGAAATTACAGAAAAAATAAATAAAATATGAGGTTCACCTTCAGTGCCAGGGTTTTTCAGTCACAGCATTTGCTTCTTCTCACCCATGTGTGTTTCAGCCTTACCGGCAAATGAGAATCTCAGCTCCTTAAATCTTCTACAGGTGAATTCATGGTAAAGTTCTATTCACTTCTTGAAATTTTCAAATTTGAGCCTCTGGAATGACTTATGAAGGAAGTTGTGTTTCTCAGATGGGTAGATTCTCAAGTCCTGGTGTCTGTAGCGCATGATCCACATAATCAATGGATAGGTAGGCTAGGTCAAAAGCTCCCAAGTGGAAACATAATCTCAGGGGCGTTTGCCCATTGGAGGGTTATGAAAATAATATTAGGCATTCTTTTCAATGCATATTCTCACACTCTCTAGCATTTGCTGTATTATTTGAGCTATCATCAATATAAGGCAAAAGCTCATCATTGTTTTGATTTCATCTGCCAGATAGCTAGAGATCACGAGCCTCTTTTTCATGTTTGTTATCCATTTGATTGCTATTTTGATCAACTATCTATCCATGTCTGTTTCCTATTTCTTATTGGATTTTTCTCATTGAAATATTTCAGAATTCTATAGATTTTCATAATTAGTACCTTGTCCAGGGTGTCATTAATAATTTTCTATTACCAGTATGTGGGCTAGATTTTTATTCTTTTGATGAAGTTATTTGATGTACCTAAGCACCTTATTTTTAATCTGTTCCAGTCATTTATTTTAATCTCCCCTGTATGTGCTTCTTTTATATTTGATACTATATGTCTATGAGAATTTGGCAGTTTGAATTTTCTTATTGATGATAATGTTAGTGCTGTGGTTTACATTTAGGGCTCTGATCTATCTTAAGTTCATTTTAAAGAATGATGAGTTATGTAATGCTCCTATTATTTTGAATTCCTTAAGTTTTCACTTGTCTGGAAATATCTTTATTTCTCCTTGGAATTTGAGTGATGATTAAACTGCATGTAGGATTGTTGGTTTGCAGGGCTTTTGTTTTGCTTGTTCAGTTTTTCAGAACTTAAACAATGCCATTTCATTGTCTTCTTGCCTGCATCATTTTTGCTGAAAGCCTGAGTTTATCCTTCTTGACTTCCTTTTTTAAGTCACTGTTATTTTTTTCTAGCTGTCATATGACTAGAGAAGGTGAATATTTTCTTTTGAGTCCTCAGAATTCAATCATTTTCTGTGAAATTTAAGAGTTTGTCTAAGACATGTCACAATGTTTTAATGTGTTTTACACTATCTGAAGTTCCCTCAAATACTTGAAGTTATTTTATCTTTCTTTTACCTGCTGCAAAAATTTTCTTCCATGATTTCTTGCATATTGGTATCTGATCATTTTTGTCTTTTTGCTGTGAGTCACCAAATGAGCTTCAGATCATTTCTCTTTATAGTGCCCCCATGTCATTTTCAAGCTTGCTTTGGATTTCTTCACTCTCTTGTTGATGGCTTCTCTCATCTGTTGTCATCAGAGTGATTGTCTATCTATGAATTAATTCCATTTTTATTCTCTTCCAATCTATTTCTCAGGCCTTTTACCACATTGCCTAACTTTGTTATCCCTTTATAGATCTTGCATTCTTTGTAGTGTGAAGTTTTTTAACTTTTTGATGCTTCTCTTCGTTCTCCACAGTACTGCCCAGATTTCTTATAGGATCCTAAAATTTGTAATTCTAAAATCTGTTTTTGATAGTTTCAAGACTTTCTCCTGTCTTTTATGCTTGTTTCTCTTCATTTTGAGGGTTTACTGTAATTTCCCTGAAGTTTTTGTAGCACTATGGTGCAGCTATTAGTGACAAATTAAGAAGCAATAGGTTTCATGTAAATATATTACAGGAGGGAAAGTGTAAGTACCCAGATCAGGAGAGAGAGAGAGATTATTTATCTAGCAGACAAAGTAAAATGAAAGGAAAGAAATAAAGAGAGCAAAATATAGACTGGAAATAAGACCAAGTGAAAAGAGCAAAGCAATTTGAAAGTGCAGAGAAGAGAAGGAGAAAGAAGGGATGGGGGTGGCTTGGATGTGGCTGCTGCAGCTCCATTTCATGAACATGGACTCTCTGGGCACAAAAGAGGGGGAAAATATGCTTAAAAATCCGACTAAAATCCTGGTTGGGGAAGTATGCTAAGACATAGTCTCAGGGATGTGAGGTTACAGGGGAAGAGGAATTAGCAGATAACTAAAAAATAGCAAAAAATATAATTTTAGATCAAAAATTCGAAAACTAAAGCAAATAAAACAGTAAAAATAAAACTTCTATGTGGGTTGGGATTGCTGCTTCTTTGGTAGTTTCATTGTGGGTACATTTCTGTTACACAAGAAGGATGTAGGGTTTAAGAAAGCAAACTTTAAGAGAATGTCCATATAGGTATTAAATAAAACCCACACAATGGATGGACCCAAATTTCAAATAATTGGCTGGTCTTATCAAACCACATAATAGTTGTTGATTGCATTCATTGCATAATTGTCAAATCAGAGAGAGTCATGACTGCTCAATTAGTACACTGTTTTGACCAGTCTAATATACCACTTGCCAATATGATACACATATGCATCCCCTTAACCCATATATAATCTTCAACCATACATGCACCTCTTTTTCTTCTAACTTGATACAACTGCTCTGTGTATAATTGAAAATTAGTCTTGTTTTCATTTTGCATTTTATTTGGGAGATAATAAAACTATACTCTTATATATGGTTATGTGCCTAAGTTAGGGTAAATAGAAAAATCTTGCTACTTGGGTCTTAGTTCATATGTACAAAAACCTGGGCCACCAAATAAAATGCACTGAATAGATTTCAGTTATTGGTGGATGAAATAAAGACAGCTACTTCAGTAATGAAATTGTCTTAGTTTTGTTGGGGTAATGCAAAGATATTTTCTAGAATAACACAGAAGTGACAGGTTCTATTACCAATGTTTTAAAAAAGGTGAAAAATATCATTGATGAAAAAAGCTATTAAATTTGCAATGAGGTCTTTGTTTGTTTTTGTGTTTGCTTTGCATCAGGTGAAAAAGCCCATTTGTTTGTCAATAGTTGCAAGAACTTTCTTATAAAATCTGTTGAAAATCCGTAACCCATTCACTTTACAACACCAATGTGACTCTTTCATATCTACTTTTTTCCCCTTAAAAACTGAAGGATTATTTCAAACAATTCGAAGTGGGAGGTGTCAATACTGCCTTTATTATAGATGTAATTCAGAATTTTGCTCCAAATATTGAAGTACTCCCTTTTGAAGTGGACAGGCTTAAATGTCAAATGTTAAGATCCCATCACTTCAACTTGTGAGGGGCGAGGATTCCAATCTGGCCTCGTATTTGGAACCTTTGGGAAGCCCTCCACAAAGGGACATTGTTACAACGGGGACAGGTTTCAGCAGCATGAGTGCTGGACTTCCTCCTTGAAATGGAAATCTCTGCTAATTAGACCTTATCATACCAGTGGGAAGAATTAACACAAAGCATCATTCAGAAAGCCACCAATTCTGTTTCCCATCAAGTTAGTGGGGAGTCAGCCTTCTTCCTGACATTCTGAGCTTCGACAGTGCATAGCAACAACTCTCCTTCCCACCTGCCCATACTAAACACCTTATGGGGCAGGAATACTTCTCCTTTAATACAATTGGGGAAATTGGCAGGAAGAGTTACTGGTTTATGTGATTTGAGTCAGCTGTAGACTGGCTTTTGGACTGTAGCAGAATACTGGAAGATTGGAGAATATGTTGCCTGTGGAGGTGCTGAAGTAAGTTGGCATGTTTTAAGGGAGATATCCAGTGCAATAGAAATTCAGGATTTCTGCAGGTCCAGGATTCAAATTGTTGTCACCTGCCTGCCTTTTAGCCTGTGGCCAAATAGAATCTGAGCCTGATTCTGACATACAAAGTAAGTGAAAATAGCTTCAAAGCTAGGCAAATAGTCTGCTGTTTTCCTTGCCATGTTGTGTATATTGACACTGTCTTATACTCTCTGGAGATATAGAAGCAGGCCTATAAAAAATGGATATGGAGAGAAAAGTCACTATCTAATTGAAGCACTACTGTACCCCTATAGTATCTTAATATTTTTCTTATTGTATTATCCATCACAAGAATTATTTATGTGTGTGTGCTTTGCAGTTGAAAGGATTTTTTATAAGCCTATCGCAGTCCTCAGAGTCGCTTAAATGGAAACACTCATTACTTGTACAAAATGTCCCAATTAACCTTAAATCCCAATGACTGCCTAAAATTTTGTCTACACATCATTAATAAAGGGTGAGTTTTATACACAATGGAGCATAAAAGAAAAGTGTAGAGGAAGATAATATATATTTGGCTAGTGTGCTAATGGCCAAAATCTCAATATACTAGGATCACAATTATTAAACTAATTCCACTGTCGAAGCTGTTACTAGCAACAGATCAAAGGGTAACACCTTAGCTTGTGGTGTATCTTAGCTTTCTAATGATGCTGTAATATAAATAGCACACAGGATTGAAAAGAGAAGAATTGACATTTTAATTGTTTTTGGTGGCCAAATTTTGAAATTGGGGTATCAGCTGTATAAAATTCTGTAGACCTGGCTGCTCCTCGTGGCCATGTATGATGCTTCTGCCTGCCCTGGCTGGCTGGCATGCAAGTGCGTGTGCGTGCGTGTGAGTGCTTGTGTGTGTGTGTGTGTGTGTGTGTATACAGAAACCAATCTTCTCTGTTTTGTAATTTAGAAGAGATCGGGTTAAAAATTATTCCTACTCAGGTGTCCTCTAATTAGGATTCAAAAAAGAAAATCAAATTTCTAAACAGGACTAAATACAAAAGCATAGGGCTCATTTTTCCAAAGTCATATTTCATGGGAAAATAAAAATCAGTTCATAATTTGGGGTAAGTTTAAACTATTTAAAGACTATCACTAGCCACCAAGTATATAGTCAGAAGGGGACATCAATACTAACTTCATTGATAAAAAAATGGTTATAAGAAATTACTGTGGATAGCTGTGTGCTAGGATGTGTGGTAATAGAGATAAAATGCATATTTATTCTAAAAAGATAATAATTGATGGAGAGAAGCAGAAAATCAGAATGAAGTATATCAGATAAAACTATTGCTATTAATATAAAACTAGCTTTAAAAGCCTAGGCACAGATTTCCTCCTTGGTGAAATCTGTTTTACTAAACATTTAAAAATAATCTCAAACTAATACTTTGTACAGCCTACTAAAAACAAGAAAATGAGAAGCTACAGCTTCTCAACCCCAAGGAAGCAACCAGATAAAAATATTACACTCAAAATAACAAACAAATATGCTTTTTAAATCCTATAGTTCTCCACAAAATACAAGCAAAATACTGAGTCTAGCAAATTTATAAAATGGATTAAGCTCCATGACTTTGTCTCTAGTTTATAAGTTTGGTTGAACATTGGGAAGGTGGTGATCATTGTGTGAACACAATAAATACTGTGTGAGAAGTGCATGAATAGAAAAAGCCATATGATCCTAGGAGGGGGGACCTCCTCCCAAAAATAGAAAAATGTTAGCTGGGTGCAGCTTTGGTAGTACCTATTTTCCCCACTAGGTGAGCGCCAATCAGCATTATCTGAACTAGTGCACCCAAATGTGTGCCTGGAATCATTCTCTCAGATCAGAGTGGATTTTTTCATAAAAGCAGTTTTACTTGAACCTATTATTATGTGATGATCAGTTTAAGCAAAAGGCATGTGCCTGTGAAATTGTGTTTCCTGCTCATATGGGAAAGACTTGGGTGTACGAATTTTTCCCATAGTGCTGTTCTTGTTTCAAAAAAGATGAAATAATGATTGATGACAAAACTCATTCCGGATGTCCATCAACTTCTTGAAGAGACAAAGATGTCGACTCACAGTACATTGGATTTCAACCCACAAGATCAGACTGTTAATCAAATTTTCTACTTGGAGGCTCTGAAAAAGAGTCTAATAATATGTGACCAAAAAAGGCCTGCTTTGTGGTAAACGGGGGACCACCATGGCCACCATGACAATGCTCCTGCTCATGCAGCCATCTCAGTGCACAAGTTTTTGACAAAAAACATCATGCCTTTCTTGTCCCACTCACCTTACTTACTTGGCCTTGCTCTGTACGACGTCTTTTTGTTTCCATGGAAAAAGAGGGTCATGAAAACACAGTGACTATGTGATGTAGAAGTGTGTGTGGTTGTTGCATTATTCAATTGCCAATTTGAGACTTAAGAGTAAAGGGGTGAGTTTAACTTATCCACCAGGGCACAGATTGATGACCTCATTGGAGGCAGCAAGGCGATAAATAGCTCACTAGTGGCAGGACACATGCTCACTCCCTGTGAGACATTACCGATGACCAGCCTGATGGAGCAACACCAGTACAGCCAGCCAGAACCACAGGAGGGGGAGGAGCCACACTGCGACCTCTGCCAGCACTGAGACGTTTCTAACATCACTGGATCTATAAGACTTTCCATCCGCTAGCCTGTGAGCTTCCTAACTTCAGCATTATTGCACGGCTGTGTGAGTCTGAAGAGGAATTGATGGACCAGTATTGAACAGACGAGCTAATATTGGACTCATGGACTTGTTCTGAACTGAACTGGTATGTTTTTTCCATATTCAATTGCTTTTGTATATAAAGTTCTTTCTTATCCATATATGACTGTCTATGAATTTGTTTCTCTATTCTACCCAGACTAACACAAAAGTGCTGTCAGCCATCCAAAGAGATGAGCTTGGAAAATATTTCCAAGGATGAAATTGCAGATTTGACAAATGCATTAAATGTAGTGGAGAGTACTGAAGGTGATAAGCTTGTTTTTTTAATTACATATGTAGTTTTGAAAAAAATCCATTTTAATACCCTCCCATATATAAAATAATACATAAAATATAGGGCATGTAGTAACAGATGATTATCTCAATGAAAGCAAATAGGTTATTTGACAAAACAAAATTTTATCATCAAAATATACAACAAACAAGATGAAGTTCAGTCTGCTAAAAAGTGTCTTTAAAAGTCCACTTCATTATTGACCTTATTAAGCTCAAGCTATAACAAGGATGTTGGCTGTTACCACTATATTTATCATTTACTATAAGTCATAGCAAAGGCTATATGATGAACAGAATATAATGTATCCTTTACAATGGAATATTATTCAGCAATAAAATGAATGAAGTCCTAATACACATAATAGCATTGATGAAAACATTGTTAGGTGCAAGAAGCCAGTGAAGGATCACATTCATCTGGTTCAATTTCTATCAAATAACCAGAAGAGCTCAACCCACAGTGAGAGTAGAGGAGTTGTTTCCAGTGCTGGGGACAAGGGGGATGTTCGCTATTTGATACAGAGTATTTGAACTAGTGCAGAGAACATTCCAAATGTAGTGTTGACGATTGTCCATCCCTAGGATTCGAAGGACGCAATTGCATCTAAATTACCTGTTATTTTAAAATAGTATATTCAATATCTCTTTCACTTACAGCTGTGATTTCCAATTGGCCTAGGAATCCTATTGGTCTGCTACTCCGAGATATAATTAAAATGGGTAGAAAATACTACATTGAACTGCATGCACTAAAACTCTTGGTTATTGAAGACAGACATGATATAACAAGTTGCAATGCAAAATGCATTTTTTACATTGGAGGCAGTTCGAAATATTTAACAGCTTCATGTCTTCACATCTTTTTCTTGGCAAATAGGGTTTTTCACAATCTGGCAGCAAACTACCATCTGAGGGTCCTCATTCATCATTCCCTAAAACACTTACTCTGGTTTCCCCTGAAGTGGAAAATCTCATTGCTGTGTTGCCACTGAACATTATCCTTCTGTCTTATATTTTCTGGTATCATCTAAAGGATAACCCGTATGCGTTTTGCAGTATCAAACATCGTATGCTACATACCTGGTCATAATTTTATGACCCTGCTAGGCAAAAAGAACAATTTTTTTCTTTCCCATGTGATCTCAAAGTTCTTGAAAAATGTCTGTTAAAAACACACAAACACACACACATTGGAACTGTCTTATACACTTTATATATACATTATCTATCATATTGTCCCATTTATAGATAATACATAAATAGATCATGGAAAAGCAAGTTTAGATTATATAGTATAACATATACATTTTACTCTTACATGTGCAGTGTTCAAAACTGGTAATTGCTTATGGGTTTTAATAGACATTACTGATAATAACCAATAATCAAACAGAAGCAAATACTATCTTATTCCTACTGTTATTCAATTCTAGGTAAGTGAAATTTATATAAAATTTTACTTAGTAACAGTGTAAAAATAAGTGACTCACCAATTCATTAAATGATCTTACTCTTCCAATACATTTCACAGACTGATTTCTGAAGATAGTTTGGGAAAAAATGCAGCTTCAGAAAGGATTTGAGCAAAATTTTTTATAGAACAACAGCAAATCTAGAAAAGAAAATGGATTACTCTTTTTCAAGGATACTAATAATAATGATGATTAATTCTCCCTTTCTATCATCGGAGACAGCCAATAGTTGAGCTTCAGAAAAAAATTAAGACTGCCCTATAAATGAAGATACATGGTAGCTACCAAACAGCCTGCTTTTCCTCCCTGTTACTTTTGCAATTTCAGGCTCTACACAGGGGATGTACCTCTGGTGATTTTCCTCTAACCAAAATTAAGTGATAAGAATAACCTGGTAATCAGATAGAGAGGATGATAGAGACAACTATACTGGGTTTAAATGCTGACTCAAATGGTTAAAAACTTGTCGTTTGGCCTCCCTTTGGTTACTCAGTGTTCTTTATCTGGTTTTTAATATTACCTATGCTTTTTTAACATGTAGGTTCTTATCTCTGTTGCATTTTTCATTGTTCATAACTTTTCTGACTTCACTATATATTTTTTTTAATGTTTTCTGGGACACAACATTCAGGGTGCGTGAGTCTATAGAGACAAAAACTAGAATAAGATTCTCTGAGGGTCTGGGAGGGTATAAAGAAACCCTGATATTCTGAAACTGATTGTGGAAGTATTATACAGCACTGCTTAATGTAATTGAACTGTGGAATGGTATGATGTCTTTATTAGGTCCAAATAAAAGGGTTTGAAAAAAAATCAAGGATTGTGTGGAAGTTATATAATTTCATGTCAACTTGAAAAATAGAAAGAAGGGTGGAGTCTAACTTGTCAATCAGGCCACAAGGTAACACCCATAAGGAGGATTCTAGAAACTTCATCTTTTTCTCCTAGAAGAAGGATCACACTCACTCTCTACTTCACCTTCCTATGGAGAAGACATAGAAAGCTGGAGCAGCCATGTGGAGACCCATACCAGCACCAACATGCCTCTACTACCAAACTTTCCACCGACCAGCCTCTGATCTTCCTGCATTCAGCATGATTCAGCACATGCTGAAGGAGTCTGGGGAGGAATTCAAGCGCTGAGATTGAACTTATGATCTTGATCTGGACTCGACTGGGATGTTTGCTCAATATACAATTGCTCTTTGATACAAAACTATTTATGATGCATATATGAATGACCCTGGATTTGTGTCTTTTGTCAACCCAACCTAATACAGATTGTCTGCTATCTTGTAAGGGGTAATTTCATAGCAATTATATTTGACATGAAGGGAAAGGAAGAGAGTGGAGTGGATCCTGGCCCACAGAGCCTTGAGGACAATATTCCCACTCAGAGAAGTCAATACACAGAGTGGACCATATAGCTGGCCGCACTATGAAACATAGCATTCTTCACTGACCCAAGTCCCTATGGGATGAACAATGGGTTGAGATTATATCCGGTCTGACCCTAGCACACAAAGGCAAAACACTAAGGGTGTGTAGGAGAGCAGAGGGAGCAGAGAATTGAGTTCCTGAGGAAGTGCCAAGAATATATTTTGGGGCCAGGGTGTGGCACCCCATTGGACTCTACATCCTGGAGGTCAATGAACACACTTTGAACTATTTATAGGCTATTCTATTATTATTATTATTATTATATTTCTAACTATTTCTATATTTTTCTGGACTTTGTGTGGTTTTTTTGCTTTTTTCATCATTTTGTTTTCTTTGTTGCTTCACCTTGCAATATCCTGGGGTTTTATTTCATTCTATTTTCTCTGCTATTCTAGCTCAATAAGATAGGCTGGATGAACAGTCTGGAGGAGAAAACAATGGGACTGATGATTTTGGGGAAATATGGAAGATGGGGATGTGGGGGAAAGGAGGTGTTGCTGACCAACCCAGGGATAAGGGAACAAGAAGTGATCCAAATCCAGTGACAAGGAGGGTGTGAGAGATCTGATAGGGATTGATCAAGGATAATAGAGAGATATTACTGCAAACCAGTTGAAGGCTGAGCATGATTGTGGGACAAGAAGAAAGTAAAAGGAAATAGAGGAAAAAATTGGGAGACAAAGGGCATTTATAAAGGTCTAAATACAGGCATGTTCATAAGTAAATATATATATGATGATGGAGAAATAGGCCTATGTGCATCTTGTCTATAGGGTTAGTATTAAGGCAGCAGATGGGCATTGGGCCTCCACTCAAGTACATTCTGAGTGCAAAAATATTTATTTCTATTAAATTGGCATTACATAATGCTCACCTTTCCGACACAATCACAGAAGACAAATATGTGCATAAGCAAAAGTAGTGAAGAAAATGATGGTGCCAGCTATCAAAAGATATAGCATCTGGGGTATTAAAGGCTTGAAGGTACACAAGTGGCCATCTAGCTCAGAAGCAAAAAAATCCACATGGAAGAAGCACATCAGCCTTGGTGACCATGAGGTATCAAAGGGATCAGGTATCAGGTATGAAAGAACTAAAAAATATATCCTTGTAAATGAAGGGGAATACAGATTGGGAACCCAAAGCCCTTATGCAGGTGAAGTCACATCCACTTACAGAAGGGTCGTGGGGAGATGAGCCAGTCAGGGAACTGTGAAGCAACAATGAAATATGCAACTTTCCTTTAGTTCTTAAATGCTTCCTCTCCCCCATTATCATACCAATTCTCCCTTACAATCCAGTTAGACCAGAACAGGTATACTGGTACAGATGGGAACTGGAAACATGGGGATCCAGGACAGATGGTCCCTTCAGGAGCAGTGGTGAGAGTGGCAATCCCAGCGGGTTGGAGGGAAGGTGGAGTAGAAAGGGCGGAGTGATAACAAGGATCTGCTACCTTAGGTATAGACAACAGGGAAGTGGGTGAAAGGAGACTTTGGATAGAGTAGAATATGACAAAATAATAACTTCTAAAGTATCAAGGGTTTGTGGGGGAGCAGGGAAGGAGGGGGAATATGAGGAGCTGCTACCAGGGACTTAAGTGGAAAGAAAATATTTTAAGGATGATGATGACAACAAGTGTACAAATGTACTTTGCATACAATGGATGGATGGATGGATTGATTGTGATGGGAGTTGTATGAGCCCCCAATAAGATGACTAAAAAATAAAAATAATTATATTTGACCAAAAAATTATAAAAAATGAAAGTAGGGGGGTCTATACAAAGCAATACCTATGGCCAATTATTCCTAGGTGTGTTAGTCTGGGTATAATAAAGAAACAAATTAAGAGACACTTGTGTTAGTCTGGGTAGACTAGAGGAACAAATTTCATAGACACAAATATAGATATAAGGAAAAGGTTTATATACAAGAGGAACAGGACATTGAGCCCAGTCCAGTTCAAAGTCATAAGTCCGATATTAACCCATATGCCCGAAATCAGTATATAAAGTCTCTTTCGGACTCACGAAGTCACAGGTCAGTAGGTGCAGAATCCCAGCGCTGGCAGGGGTCTCCAGATAGCTCCTCGCTTCCAGGGCTCAGGGTCCATCAAGAGCTTCTCACAGAAGCAACTCTTCGCTGGCAGAGGTCTCCATGTGGCCGCCCCAGCTTCAGAGGTCTGACTCCATCAGGGCAAAGCCATGTGGTCTCTCCACCGACTCCTCCAGCTTCTTGGATGCTGCCATCCTGTGTTGTCTGTGATTAATCATCTCTGAGACTAACTCCCAATCACTGGGGAAGATAGCTTCTCATCTTCACTTGGGAAATATCATGCAATTTCCCAGAAGTCTCATGAGAAAAACATCCCCACAGAGAGGCCTCATTGGCTACTCAATGTCTATCTCCAGATTAACAGGCTAGACTCCACCCCTACATTGCAATCATAAAATTAACATAAGCACAGGACTGCCACAACACTCATAGCCATAAGTAAGAGTTTTATATACAAGAGCAATTGAACATAGAGAAAACATCCCAGTCTAGTCGAGATCAAGTCCATTAAGTCTAGTATTAGCCCATATGTCCATTACTAGTCTTTAAATTCTTCCTCAGACCCACACAGCGCATGCAATGATGCCAAATACATAAAGAAAGAGCACAGGTCCCTTGTCTGTCCAATGGAGGAGGAAGCCTCTCAGGACTGGCAAGGGTCCCCTTGTGGCTCCTTACTCTGTAGGACTCTAGCGTAGCTCCATGTGTCTTGTCAGCAAGCATGTTTCGCAGCGAGTGTGCATGTTTCCCTCCTCCAGGGAGCTATTTTTTTCCCATAGTGCCTTCAACTGAGTTCATCAAGCTGCAACATGATTGACAGGCTAAACTCCACCCCTTCATTCTTAAGTCTCAAACTGACAACAGATTATGTAACTGCCACACTAGGTAAGGCATTATGGACAAAATTCTATCCAAAATTAATTAGAGAGGATTATTAATGTTTTCATTATTATCTTTATACTACTCTTTCTATTCTATTGCCCTTGTTTTAGAAAAAGGATGAATTTTAGGTCAGTTCTTCTATGACTTTGATCCATAAGAACCATAGTAGTATTCAACACATAACCCTGGAGGTGTAGTGGTTGAGTCAGGCTGCAATCTGCCTGGTCAGTAGTTTGAAATCATCCACAGCTCCTGAGAAAATCTTGAGTTTTTAACTCCTGTAAACAGTTACAGACTCATAAAACCACAGGGGTTGGCTATGATTTAGCATTGACTCAATGACAGTGAGTTTGTTTTTGGCTTGAATTGGGAAATAAATAAATACAAGTAGGAGCCAATCCATCAGAAAGTGTGGATGTTGCTGAGGTGTAGTTTGGCAACAGCACTCCCCCAAACTGAGCTCTGTAACAACTCTTCTCTTTGACTCAGAGAACGCAATTCCTTTTTCTTAAAGTATATAGAAATCTACTAACCCTCCGATTTGCCACTTTAAAGGAGGGATATTTAGAGTAACACTACCACTATGATTCAAGAATTTGTTTTGTTTTGTGTTTTTTGCTGCTGGTGGTGTAAAAGAGTTTTTGGTGTTTTGTTTTGTTTTCCATTGGATTTTTCTTCTGGGGTTGTCACTGGCTACCTGGTCTGGCTGTATTATCTATTCTTGCCAGCAATTTCTTTGAGTCTGCAGAGTCAGTCAAGGTGATATGTGCTGAGTTCAGAGTCAAGCATTTTTTAGAAATTTGATGTCAAAATGTAAATAAAAAATACTTGTAGTACAGTGGCTAAAAACTAGACTGATAACAAAAAGTTCAGGGGTGACAAGAAAGACATAGCTAAAGTAGCCTTGCATATACTGGGATTCTAACTTAATTATTCATCAATATGTTAGCACATCTGCTTGTATAGTTCTACTTAAATACAGATATCATATAAACTTATAAAGCAAGTGTTTTAAACTATGTTGCTTTAAAAGCAGAGAGAGAATATGTGTCTGCATGCTATGACTAATAAGCAAAACTGAATATCAGTTATGTTTTCTACATGTGGTACTATATTTAAAATATTAAAATAAGCCTTATTTAGTTCTAAGAGCAAAACTGGCAAAGTATCAAATAAAAATGTAAAAAATAAAACATACTTTTCTCAGTTCTTGCTTTTCTGTTACCATTTATGTAACTGCTCGCTTAATACAGCCTAAAAATACTTCAAGCTCGCACTAATATACTCCCTCCAACATTCTTTACATTTCCTCATTTAAGTCCATCCCACACACTTCTTAGATCAATCAATTTATAACCTCACTTTAAAATGTATCATGTGTCCCTATGACTACCAAGTCATTGTCAAATGCCTTCACGGCATTTATAATATTGCAGATGAATTTCTAGACACACTAACCTACCAGTTTGCTCTTTCCTCCAGGTAGACAAAACTTTTGTCTAAAGTTAAAACTCAAAGTTTATTCCAACAATTGAAGTTAGAATTCTGATGTTATCACTAATAATGTAAATATGAATTTTAGCAATGATCATTATCTAAATAGGTATAGACATATCTGATTCCAAAAAAGTGTATGTTCATCCAAAACATCCATGATGTTTTCTTATATTAAAGATATTTATGAACTTACCTTAAAAGTTATTGTAATATTTTATTAGTTTTTTTAAAAATGTTCTTCTTTTGATGGGCTCATTTAATCCAGGCCATATAGTTAAATTCAGAAGATATTCCTCATTTAGTTAAGGAAGATAAGACTAAAAAGCTTAATTTTATCAAAGGTATACATATCATAAGTTATAGAACTGGCATTTGCACTTCAATTTTCTGGTTTTAAATCTGTACTCCTCCCCCCCCTTTTATACCCCTTCCTACCCCATTAATTGAACTTTTCTGGAATTTTTCTGATAAATAAACTCCTGAATTTACATAATTTTTTATCCTCAATCAAGATACTTTGAAATAGGACTTACTTCATTAAATTAATTTTTAATTGAATACTTGATAACAGGAAAAATGCCAATTTTCTTGGTGTTTGTTTAGATTGGATTGAGGAGCATAATCGAAGTGCTTACAAAAATTTTAATATGATATGTGAATATTCACAAATATGATTTTTTTCTAAATGTTTTTATATATTAAAAGATGTGCTGAAATTTTTAATGAATAATGTTAATGTCTCATGAATAGATTCAAAAGAGTAACAACTAATTTAAAAATAACAATTCAGAATTTAGTTCAAAAGCTTGATAATATTTTTAAATGTTATCTCATTTTAACATAGATATGCATGTGCATATATATGCTTGTACATATTAATATTTATATATTTAACCTTTATTAAGCTTAATTTATTTGTAAAGCAAACATGTTCATAGTTAACCATACCTATTATTCTTTTACTGATAGACTATCTTAAAAGTAAGGCTAGCTTGCCTATGGATTAATCAAATTTTGCAGACCATTTTTATATTTTGGGAAGATGATTAGGATTATACACTTTGCACATAACTATATATATTTTTGTAGACTTAGCAATGTGCACAAACACCACGGTAAATTCCTTTGTCTTAAATAACAAAAAAGTACATTCGGCTATCGTAAACATAGGTGCAAAGCAAATGAAGAAGATATAAAAGAATGAAAACTGAGTGCCACATAGTATGCTTCAGAGTAGTAGGATTATCTGAACTAAGATTCTTGGTTAAAAACAAGCAAATTAAAAAAAAAAAAAACACAAGCAAATCCATTGCTGTCAAATTGATTCCAACTCATGAAGCCCCTCTACATAGGACAAATATGTGAGCCAGAATAGAACTACTCACCAGGGCTTTCAAGGGTCTGTTCTTTAAGAGAACAAGAGAAAGCTCTTCAACACATTCAGGCCGCCCTGCAAAGTTTCTCTGCCACTTTAGAAAATGATCTTTTTGTTCCAAAGGTAAACAGAGAGACATTTGGGAGTTTTTGGCAGGCACCGATCAGTAAATCATGGTGCAGACACTAATGCTTTTGGAGCGAAGTTCTGCCCTCTTGTACAGACAACTACTTCCCATTTTGGAAAAAAAAAAAAAAAAAAAGCTTTTGTTCTGTTTGTGGACCTTAGTGTTTGAGACCTGAGCTGCCCATTATGAACTGTGTGTGTTCTGCCCCACAGAGTCATCCAGTGGGGCGTCCTTAAATGCAAGAGGTGTCTAAGAGATTGAGCTAGAGCAGGAGCTGAAAGTACAAGTAGGCGGCTTGAAGAAGTGGCCCAAATGATGATGGTCTCTACTCCTGTCACAGTCCCTTCCTTCTCCCAGTCTGCAGCTTTTCCCCATGAGAAGTGCTCTATGATGAGTTTACTGAGGAACAGAGAACTTCAACTCGGTTACCTGGGTTCTGCATGATTCACAAGCACCATTCAAAAGTGGACAGAAGCAGCACTATAGCGCCTTTCTGGAATCTCCCTGAATGGCAGAGTTGAATGGCAATTCTATCAACAGGCAGAATTTTGAACCTTACACCTGGTTGTGTGGTTTGTCTGGAAATAGAAATGCCCGAGTGTGGAACTGTGTATCAATTCATGGGCTGTGGCCAAGGGTTTGGCTAGATATTAAAGACTTGGAAGGGGTAAGCATAGAAAATTGGTGACAAAGAGGTGTGGTGAAGAGCTCTGTGGACAGACTCCTCTGAATGAGCAAAAGAAGTGAAGATATTTGTGTGTTGTGACTTCTCACTAAAAGTTTGCTTCCAAATTTTATCAATTAAATGCCTAAGATTATATGTTCTGTGGAAACCACTCTTCCTCTTTCCCTGGACACTACTGTCATTGCCCAATGGACATATGAGCAAATAGGACATGGTGGCATGTGTGCAGGTTAGGGATGTCTCAGTAACAGACTTCCACTTTCCAAGGCTGATTTGACTACTCCCCTGCTGAATGCTTCATCTACTAGTAGCTGAGGGCAGCACTGAGTTGAAGATATTCTACAAACAGAAAATGAATGATAATATGCTAATTTTTAAGTTTATATCTGCAGTTCTTGTTCTGATAACTGTTTTCTCTGTGTTCATGTGAATTTGACATGCTGGGTTCTTGTTCTTATGTGTTTCTCAGAATTTTAAAAGTTGTGCTGTTTATTTGATTTATCAGTCAGTCATTTTAAGTAATATATTTCCTTTCCCTGCAATTTATTTTTTGCCCTAAGTTCTTTTATTGTATTACTGATTTCTAGGTTTATAGGATTGTTGTCTAAGAAAATGGGTTGCATCTCAGAGTTCTAAATTAATTAATTCTTTCTTTGTGGCCTAACAGGGTCAATCCTGGAGATTGTTCTGTGTGCACTGGAAAAATAGATATATCTCTATATATCATGTGGTGGTGTTGATTTGAATGCTCTGTGCTTGGCAAGGGTGTTGGGATTGTTGATTGAGTTGTTCATTTTTTATATGTCTGTATTGAGCTTCTTTCCTGATGTTCTCTGTCTTGAGAGGTGTGTATTGATGACTTTTACTATGATTGCTGAGCTATCTGTCCTGTCTTAAAGTTCGTAAGTGTTTGATGAGTGTATTTTGAGTTTCTTTCTTCTCCTTCAGAGTAATCCTTTAAGTTCATGTTGTTCACTTATTTACACTGTTTTACTTGGTTTGTTTTATTTAATGAGATGAACTATTGTCTTTGCTCCATTTCAGCTGGTACAGATATTAGTCTTGGGTGGATGGATGAGTTGTGTGGGGGCAGGGGGCTGCTGGGACAATTGAGGTTTTACTTGATTAAAGAAGGGGATAACTGAGGTCTTCTTACTGGGTCAATAGAATATCTATGGCCTTCATTGCTGGGTCTCCAGGACAGTCACTGCTGTCCGACCAGAATGTGGGGGCTATGGAAATCTTTCATTCTCAGTCTCAGATACAGTCAGGGCCTTCATTATTCAGGTGTGTGGATGCCCAAGACCTTACTATTTATTAAAATGATACCTATTGATCTAATTGTGAGTATTTTGGTTTTCATTACATGGAGTTGCAATCTGTATTGAAAGCTGCAATCCTTGATCTTCATCAGAAAATGTTTCAAGTTCTCCACATTTTCAGCAAAAAATGTGTGTCACCTGCATATTGCAGTTTGTCAATAACCCTCCACCTTATTGTTGTGTTCTTCTTCATATATTCCAGTTTCTATAATTATTTGCTTAGCATGTAGATTGATTATGAATGATGAGAAAATACAACCCTGAAGATGCCTTTTCTGATTTTGAAGCATGCAGTATTCTCCTGCTTTGTTCAAACAACTGCTCCTTGAATATGCAAGTATTCTGTATGCAATATGAATTAACACAATGAATTGCTTTGCAATTCTCATTCTTCCCAAGGCTATCCAGAGTTTGTTGTCATTCATAGTTGAATGTTTTGCATAGCCAATAGAACACAAGAAAACATCTTTGCTGTACTCTCTACTTTTAGCCAACATCTACCAGACATCAACAATGTGGGTATTGTTCCACATCATCTTCTGATTTGGGCTTGAATTTTCTTGCAGGATTCTTCTGCTGTATTGCTGCAACCATTGTTGATAGATTTGCAGCAACTTTTAATTGCAGGTGATATTGATAATCATGTTTAATACTTTTCACATTCTGTTTGGTTTCTTTTCTTCTGAATGAATATAAATATGAATATCTTCCTGTTAGTGACCACTTAGCTGTCATCTCACTGGATAACTCTCATGATTTGGATCATGCAATATTTAATGCCTAGTTTATTTTTACTCTGCCTAGCATTCTCAGTTTCATCTAGTTTATATTAATATTTTTATTTCTCTTTGTAAATAAAATTCCTTTGTGTGTATATATATATATATATCATTTTGTTTATTTACTAATCTACTGATGACCACTTGAATGTTTACAATTTTTTACTGTCATTAATAATGCTACACTTAATCTTATCTGTTTGAGTCCTGTTTATAGTTATTTGGTGTATATATTTGAGTCATAAAATAACACTTGCTGAAAATGAGAAGTATTTGAAGCACTTGCTGATAAGGAACTGCAGCCTTCAATATGGATTACAACTCAATATAAAGAAAAAACCTTCACAACCAATAGGTAAAACCATGAGAAATGGAGAAAAAGTTGATGTGGTCCAGGGTTTCATTGACTGATCCACAAGCAATGTTCATGGAAATAGCAATCAAGAGATCACAGGATCCATTGCATTGGTTAAACCTGCTGTGTAAGACCTCTTTAAATTGTTGGACAAGCAAGGACATAACTTTGAGGATTAAGATGTGTCCGACCCAAGTCATGATCTTTTCAATTGTCTCATATGCATGTAAAACTTAGACATTGAGTAAGGAAGACTAAAGAAGAATGAATGCATTAAAATTATGGTATCACTGAAAAATATTGATAGTATCATGAACATACAGCTTGAATGCACCTTAGAAGTAAAAACAGTGAGACTTCATCTTATCTACATTTGATATGATGTGTTATCAGGAAAGACCAGATCCTGGATAAAGACACCATGCTGGGGAGAGGGGCCTTGAAAAAGAGGGAATTCCTCAAGAAGGTGATTTCACATGGTGACTGCAATGATGGATTCAGACATAACGACAAATGTCAGGAGGTTTCAGGACCAGGGGGCATTCTATTCTTTTGTACATATTGTCTCTGTGAGTCAGAACTAAAAGACTGGCATCTGGCAACAATAGATTAAATTGAGGTTTACATTTTTGAGGATTAGACAGTTTTCTCTTTTACAACAACTGTATGATTTAGCAATCTTACCAGAAATAAATTTTATTCATTTCAAAGGAAGAGTTTCTTTTAAAGGTTATACCTTTTCCCTTCAGAGTTTAAGTATAGACTTTCGCTTTCCATATTGCAAGAGACAATTAAAAAATAAAGAAGAAAAATACTAACTCAAATTGATGCATAAAAACCATATGTTCAATTGAAACTTAAGTCTATTTATCATAAATTATTTTCCTGATTGATCTAGAACATGTTTATATTAATTTTATTTAAAATTGAACTAAGATTTACTTTTTTAAAAGTTCCCATCAATTTACATATAGATGGACTAGGTCTGCAAGCACTTACCAAAATTGGAAAAATTATATGGAAGACAAAGAAACCATATTCAGTGTTTTCAACTTAAACCCATGAAATGAATCTATTTTTATTCAGTAATTGCAGCATTCAGAACACACCCCAGATCCCAAATATACTTTGCTCTCATTTGTATGTTAATTAAATCAGTAAAAATTTTTGAATACACTTCTTAATTGTATCCTAGGCCTATTGTTAAACTCTTTTGGATAAATAAACCTTTAAAAAGAAATTATAGTTTCTATTTAATATAAGAAATACAATCTCAGTTATTTTAAATACTAGATCTAAAATAGTATTTTTGTCATCCTTTATTAAATTTTTATTAATTATTTTGTCAGTTTTTGAGATTTCCTAACTGTGCTCTGATGACACCTTTCCACTCTGTATTAGAACCCATATGACAGTATAGAATGACATAGATTTCAATATATATTTTCTTTTGATGCTAATAGTTCCATTGATTTTTAACAGGTCAAGTCCAGATAATCTGTTGTACACATATTGACATATAGACACAGAATCTGTTCTAAGTGGTAGGCAAGACATAATAAAGACAATGAACCATGTTAAGTGTATTTTTACTTTTTTTCAGAAGAAGAATTAAAAGAATCAAATCACAGTCTTCAGATATCTACTCTCAAGCTTCTCAATTAGAAAAGGAATTGATCTATTCTCACCAAGCGAGAAAGAACTCCCTCGGTGGTGCGATCACATACCAGGAGATCTGCTGCTAATAGATGGGCGATCAGAGTCCACCGGGAGACACTGTCGAAGGAAGGGCTGCTGGGATACTTTCTCCATCTCAAACAGCGTGGGCACAAGTCTGCTCTATTCCTCATCATCAGGCATCAGAGTTGAAGTCACAGCCACTGGTGTAAACGTTAGAGAGAAAGGGATGCAAAGGTGCAGACAGATGCGCCAGATATCCAGGAGGATGCTATTACTTTTAATAGCCAACAACAGCATATAGAAAGAAATTGGTTGTTTTTGTGTTTGTTAACATTGCTGTACCTAGGTGTTACATCATTTTTCCTGTACAACACACTTTTGGCTTCATTGTACAACACATTTTCGGCCTATAACAAGATAGATTATCATCAGATAACAAGATTTACAAAAAGAACAACTATGGCGCTTTGTAGTAGAAAAAAAAGTATTATTTAAATAACACAGATGTATAAGAAATTACTATTAGCTGAATAAAGATTGTTAACCCCAAGGATAAATAAAGAATGTGATATTTGAATTTTTAGAACACATAATTATGCCTAATAAACTAGAAAGTTTCAAACACAGGTCTTGATTTATCATTCATGATTTATACTAATTCTCCTGTATTAATTTCCAAAATAAACTCTGAAGAAAATATGAGAGCATAATAAAACTCATTATGAAAAAAGGGCAACCTTATCAAATATGCTTTCTTCTACAGTTTAAGAATAGGATCACACGGAAGTTTCTGAAACAATCCTTTTAGTTCTCCAATTATTTATTTAAATAACAATGTATAGAGTAGTTCATTAGCAGTTCATTTAGTTACTCAAAATTTCACAGGTATCATCTCTGAACAGAATTTTAATTATGCACGAAGTAAACAACCAAATTAATAATGATTCTTTCTTCCTGTGAAGAGGCAATTTTCAAGCAGAGAAGATTTGAGCTACAAGGAAAGAAAATGAATGATGCTCAGGTGATCAAAAGGTGATGCAGCCACTCCCATCAGTGATTAGGTCAACCTGGAAATTTCAATTTAAATCTGAAAAACGCAGTCTTAAATATATGTTCTAAATGATCAAAATATGTATAATCTTCCAAAAATAAGGCAAAAAATTCCCTTGCGATGTAAAGGGAAAATAAGTTTCTAACTAAACAGAACAAGAATAACTACATATTATTAAAGAAAAACATAAACCTTCATGATTGTGTCACATCACAGACAAAACTTATGAGTGCCTTGTGTAGGGGATTGAATGTAAATTGTCCTAAAGGGGTGTCCACGCTGCTGTGAGTGATCCATTATTGATGTGATAGAGTTTGATGCTCTCATTAGCAATTGACTGATGGTAGTGAATGTGCCCAACACATTTAAAATACTGTTTGCCATCTTATATCTTCTTCTTTATCTTTTTTTTCCTTACCCTCCAAAGGGTCTGTAACCCTTTTGTGTCCTATTCATCCCATCTAGTTATTTTTTTTTTTAAGTACAGACTTTTCGGATGTTACTGAGAAGTCAGTTGGAGTGGTGTCCTCGTGAAAATGTTGGGGAGAGTCTGTGGGGGACATTCTAGTGTGAATAAGGTGGCAAAAACTGGTGTGATGATGTCATAAGGCACAAAACAGGCAAGGAAGGGCTCCCTCCTCTTGAGAGTGTGGCTCTGTGGATGGCTTAAATCCAGGGCCCTGGACTCAGGTATTTAGGTTTCTGTGTGTCGAAATAGGATTCAGCACCCCTAGCGAAGGGCACAGATGGCTGAGGGGAGAGAAGAAGGGCAAACAAGTCTGCTAGGTTACTTGAGGGAGAGTGCAGGCCAGGAGGGAATGAACTCAGCCACCCTGGCCAAGGAGCTGCATCCCATTTGGGCCACACTGGTTAGGGCTTCTGGGAGACATTCAACTATAGTCACATGGGACATTAGGGGCTGGACAGGTTCTCTGGAGCCCCTAGAAGTGGGCACAAAAGATGATGCCATAGGTCGGTCCTGTAGGGTGCAAGGTACACTCTGAGGGGCACGCAAACCAGTGAGGCTGGAAACTGCATCCTACCACCCCAGAAGCTTAATCATCCAGGACTTTCTCATCATTTAGACCTCATGTTTCTTTGAAAACAATCTCCCTCATGCCCTTCTCACTTGTTGTAACCCATCACAATATCTGTTCATCAATTAAAGGAAAGCTTAAAGGTAATATGATCACTGCAGCTCTGTACAATGTCACTGAAACCAACTCTGGAAGTCTGTTGCCATCTGTCATAGGTGAAGTATACACAGCCACATGCAGGTGGAGTATCTGCTGCATATCATTATCTCTGGCAGGTCTCTCTAGATAAGATAGTCTGGATAAACAATCTGGAGGAGAAAACAATGGGACCAGCAGTTTTGAAGGGGCATGGGAGAAGGGGAGGTAGGGGAAAGGAAGTGGTACTAACAAACCCAGTGAACAACAAGTGACCCAAAATTGGTGGTGAGGTGATGTGGCAGTCATATATTAGTGATGTCAATTTCATGATTGGGATGTATGGGTGAAGTCTAACCTGTCTATCTGGAGATAGTCATTGAGTAGTCAATGAGGTCTCTGTGTGGGCATGGCTTTCTCCTGAGAATTCTGGGAAGTCTCGTGGTATTTCCATCATGGAGAATAGAGACCATTTTTCCCAGTTGTTGAGAGTTGCTCAACTGACAAGACAAGATGGCAGCATCTGAGGAGCCAGAGGAGCCAGAGGAGAAACTACATGGCTTTACCCTGATGGAACCAGACCTATGAAGCCAGAAAAGACACAGAGAGATGCCTGCCAGCTCTGAGATGTTTTGATGACCAATGGATACTGCTGATGGACACTGAGCCCTGGGAATGAGCAGCCATGAGGGGACCCCTGCCAGCACCGAGACTCCACACCCACTCGCCTGTGAGTTCATGAGTCGGAAGAAGACATTATAGTCTGGTACGAGACGTATGGGCTAATATCGAACTGGACTGTGTTGGGATGTTTTCTCAATGTTCCATTCCTCTTGTATATAAACCTTACACTTATATCCATATGTGTGTCTATGAATTTGTTTCTCTATTCTACCCAGACTAACACAGGAAGATATAAGAGATCTGTTAGGACTTGATCAATGGCAAAGTATCCAAGAGGAAATACTGAAATCCAAATGAAGGCTATGTATGATCGTGGACCAAGAGGAAAGTAAAAGGAAATAGAAGAAAGAGCTAGGAGGTGATGGGCATTTATAGAGATCTAAATACAGGTAAGTACATATATCAACATATTTATATATGTTGATGGGGAAATAGATCAATGTTCATATATTTATAGGCTTAGTATTGGCAGATGAACATTGGGTCTCTAATCAAGTACTTCCTCAAAGCAAGAATAGTCTTTCATAATGCATTTCATGATTCTCACCTTCCCAACAGGATCGCTGAAAACAAATATGTGCATAAGCAAAGGTGGTGAAGAAAGTTGATGTTGCCTGGATATCAAAAGATATAGTGTCTAGGGTCTTAAAAGTTTGAAGGTAAATAAGTGGTCATCTAGCTCAGAAGCAACAAAGTTCACATGGAAGAAGTGCACCAGCCTATGTGATCACAATGGGCTGACGGGGTCAGGTAGCAGGCATCAAGGGACAAAATATAGTATCATTGTGAATGGAGAGAGTGCATATTGGGGACCAAAAGTCCATCTCTAGACAGCTGGACATCCCCCTACAAAAGAATAATGGGGAGGAAACAAGCCAGGCAGGGTGCAGGGTAGCAATGATGAAACATACAACTTTCTTCTATTTCTTAAATAAGTTCTCCTCCCCACTATCATGATTCCAATTTGGCCTTACAAATCTGGCTAGACAGATAGGAACCAGAAACACAGAGAATCCAGGACAGATGAATCCTTCAGGACCAGTGGTGAGAGTGAGAATACTGGGAGGGTAGAGGGAAGGTGAGATAGAAAGGGGGAACCATTTACAAGTATCTACATATAATTGCCTTCCTGTGGGGTTAGACAACAGAAAAGTGGATGAAGGGAGATGTTGGACATTATAAGACATGAAAAAATAATAGTAATTTATAAATTATCAAGGGTTCTTTGGGAGGTCACAGAGAGAGAGAAAAAAATGAGAAGCTGATACCAAGAGCTCAAGTAGAAAGAAATGTTCTGAGACTGATGATAGCAACCAATGTGCTTGACACAAGGGGTGCATATATCGATTGTGATGAGTTGCATAAGCCCCCAATAAAATGACTTTTTTAAAGTTATTTTTCAGATTTGCCCAACTTAATATGATTTCTTGACTGCTGGGTCCTAATTTTCCTCCCCGCTTCCTCCTTATACTCCTCTCTGCCATGAAAATCTTCTGACTACATTCTTCAAGGGCATAAACTAGAAAGGGAGCAGAGGGTGAGCAGGGAAAGGTCCCAGGCCAATAGCCAGGCAGGATCACATTATGAATTCCTCAGTCTCTCTTTCCTCTGAGGAAAGAGAGGTTCTGCAATGTTAAGGGTTTGTGTAAGTACACAACCTCAGTCAGAATCTATTTGTGCCACATGACTGCATGGATGTTTGGGTAGGAGTTTGGCTCTAGCCATCCTAACGGTCCATGTGCTCATCGTTTGGCCCAACTCCCTCTCCCCGGAGTTAATCCTGTGAGAGTCAATGCATGCTGTTCTCTTCCTAGCCTATCTCCATTACTCAAACTCATGAAACCAACAAAGTTCCCCACAGAAACTGGGCACAGCCTTGATGCAGCCATGCACCCATGTTTGAGCAGACAGAGCTGGCTTCAGCAGCCATGCTTCCCTCTTTATCATTTTGGAGTCTCCCCAGCCTTCCTACCTACACAATGGGGATCATTCCTACTGGCATGCATTTCAGAGGGGCCATGAGATGTAAGAGCCTTTGACCTGCTGTCACATGCAGCCACTGCACAGACTCTGATATGGGAGAATGTCAAGTCGGGTGGGAAGCAGCATGGAGCATAGTTTATCACAGGACTGAGTCCCTGGGTGTGATTATAGGAACGCCCCCTTCCACTCTTGGCCTGTGTCCCTGTCTGTACCACAGGGCATTGGACCTGATGTCACATATGGACATTCTCTGTCCTTGAGTGCTATATAATATACCTGGAGTCTATTCCTCAGGGTCTCATCTTGACTAGAGAGGAGAGAACCTGCACAGTGGTTCAAGCTATCCACATCTTGGTCTCTACATCTTGTATGACACTATCCTTTGAATGGAACTGCTCTCTGTGAATGGCTTCTAGAGGATGTACCTCTTGTTAGTAGAAACCACTCAGTTGATTTTGTGAGGCATGTGTCTTAGCTATCACTTATGCACTTCTTTCATTGCCTCCTTTTCTGTATCATATCTTCTGTTTTCCCACCAGGAAGTAGCTGCAAGTATGATCTGCCTTTTTGAAAAGACACATATGACAAAGATACAAAGATTCAAAGAGGGCCCACATCCAGAGAAAGAAGGGGGTGAGCTCCCCCCCACCCCCGCCTCACTGCAACAGCTCACAAGACACTGTCCTACCCATAACTAGGAGAGAGCAAGAGCAGGTCCTGCTCAGTCAAGGTCCCACTGAGATCACAACCCCTGTTCACTGAGAGACCTTGGGGCAGTGTCCTCAGCTAAGCCTTGCAGGGACTTCTGGTCCAAGAGACTGTGAGATCATCAGTTTGGTTTTGTGGGTAAGGCTAGCTCAGTGCAGGAGATTCCTTCTCCAATCTGGCTTACCCTGGCCCTGGCCTTGACCTCCTCTTCTCCTAGCTCACTGCATTTGACCTCCTCTGTGGACAAACTCACTGCTGTCATTGTCTCGGCATCAGCTGTCTGTCTCAGGCACTTGGTCTGCAGGCTTATGCTGGGCTGGTACTTCCTGTCATTCTGGTCATACATCAATGACCCTTCAGTAAGCCCTCTAGAACCCCCATCTTGGGGTCCCATGTCCCCACCTCATAGTACCTTGTTTGTTTTCCCTTATGGGATGAGCTAGTGTCTTTCATGAGAATTAGATTTTGTGCTTCTGTGCATTTGGTCTCCTTAGAGGCTGTGAGCTCCAGGGACAGGGTGCACAGGAGTCCTTTTGGCTCCCACCCATTCCTAACACAGACCTAGTCCAGGATGATAAGTTAAGCACAATTTTTTGAATGAATAATCAACTTCCCATCTCTGGCTGCATCACATAGAATATGTGGCAATCAGTGTGGCTGAAGAATGCTTCTCATTGAAATGTTGTTGTTTTGATGAATTTAACTTCAAACATACTGAAACATCCAGAGATATTCTGTAAGTAGTTGGTTACACTGCAATATGAAGTCGGGAAGTCTGAACTAGAAGACAGTCACTACAGAAGATGATCTAAGTATATAAGAGTATGATAGACCTTTTCACAAGTGATCAGATAGCCCCAAACATTAATGATATAACTTATTTGTACACCAATTAAATCCCTGCCAACATTCTCACTCTGGGGTGCCTCCAGGTCAGTTCTTACTCTCGACCAGCAGCCAGTCCACTGCACTTCTCGGGCCTTATGTGACTCTTTCAGGTTGATCATATCATCCTGAAGTCAAATAGAAAAAAATGTAAGGGCTATTATTCAGATAATTCTGATTTCATATGTTTTTAAAATTCTAATTTTGGCTCTAGAATAAATTTTAAATTGTCACGAGCAACAGGATTATTTCTTTCATCTCAAGGTTTGCCAACCATTGCTCTAGAGAAGGGGTCCTCAAATTTCAAAGCAGGAGCCAGTTCACTGCCCCTCAGACTATTAGAGGGTCAGATTACAGTTAAAAAACAAAAACAAAACACTATGAACAAATTCACCGCAGGCCCAGGGTGAGTCAGCTGCTAAGGAAGACAGACCGTGGCAGCAAAAGCCCCCGGCAGCCAGATAAATGTCCTCAGGGGGCCACATGTGGCCCTGGGGCCGTAGTTTGCAGAGCCTGCCAAAGCAATCCTGTAAGACAAGGTAGAACTACCTACCCCACAGGCTTAGATTTTCATGGATGTTATATTTTTCTCACCCCGGAAACTGGCTGGGCACGCAGTATCTGAACCCACTGTGGAAACAACCCCCTTGTCCATTTCTGTCCACAGTTCTACTCCTTTTCCCCCCTCCCACCCCTGGAAAGCTCACCTCTTCAGCTTTCAGAAGAGCTTTCACCTCTTCAGACCCTGCCCACAAAGGGTCTGCTGTGTCTCCTTCCTCCAGAGAACCATCATCTCCCTCTCTGAAGCAGAAAGGGCTGGAAAAGCTGGAGTCTCAGCAGAGAGAGGTGAAGGTCCGTGTGTTAGTTGTCTTGTCCCTGTCACTCAAACACTTGGTCAACCACCAACCTTTTGTGTGGCCACTGTAGCCTCTTCTGTCTCCCCAGCTTGTGGTAGGTGTTCACAGTGGCGTCCACGTCACATGCAGCATGCTGGCAGGGAGGCGCAGTCCTGGGGGTAGAAAACACTGTGGAGCACAGGGCATGGGAAACCATGGAAAGGAAGGCTCTCGGTGAGACAAGCTGACATAGTGGCTGCCACCACGGGCCCAATTCCAGGTGTGGCTGCGAGGGTGATATAGCGCCAGCAGTGTTGTCTTGTGCATCAGCTCGCTAGGGGTCAAAACCCCCTCAGTGGCACCTCACAACCCTAACAACAGCATGGATGGCGGTGAAGGCTGTAGGCTGAGTTGACTTGGAAAACCACGTGACACTCATATATGTACAAGAGGGGACTTCCTATCCAGAATACTTCCCAACCTCACCCAGCTCAATCCATGGATCAGAGGGGAGCCAGCACCCTCTTCAAAATCCCAGGACTGTGGACAGATGATAGAGAGAGGATACGGCAAAAGAAAAGGGAAGAAGGGATATTACCAGCTGACAGGTGCAGAGTCAAGGTCAGAGGAAACATGGCAGGGCGCAACCCGCTCTCATGTTAGGGCAGTCCACCTGGAGCGGAGCCTGGATGCACACACAGTGCCCCAGCAAAAATGAAGGAGAAGGGCAAGAGAGAGGGGAGCAGCTTCCAGTGTCTCCCTTACTAAAGGCTCTCCATCCCCCGCCCCGCCCCCCCGAGGATTCATCATCAGACTATGACCTGATTGATAAGTTGGCCCCCACCCCTACACATTCACATATCGAGTTGACATAAAATCTAACTACCACAATATAACTATCATAATTTGAAACCATAATGCACCCTATTCACTTAAAATTACTGCCTATTAATCTAAGGACAGATTCCACATGAGAACAATGAAATATTTTGGAATTCCAAGTGTTCAAAATGTTATCCATAATTTGTTATGATCTAAACAGTCAAATGTGTTTACAGAGTCAAGAAAATACACAGATGTTAAAATCTCACTTGCTGAATGTGATGCGACTTTAAAGCATTTCTTGATGAAGATCAAAGAATTCAGTCTTCAAAATAAAAACCTGCAGTAAAGCAATTTCACCAATTCCTATTCCCACCAACAGTGCATGAGTAGACCCCTTGTTGAACTTGCTTACCAACATCTATGATAATGTTTCTAAATAGAGCCGTTCTTTTATGTATTAGCTATCGTGAGGCCCTTAATTCAATATCCTTCATCACCAGTGAGGCTGGTCCCTTGTTCATTTGTATAGGTTGTACAGAGTGCCTTCTTTATGGATTTCCTGTTCACGTCTCTTTCCATTTTTGTTCCTTCTCTGTTTATCTTAAACAATTGGTTCTATTTTCTGTATTTATATTATTTGTTTATTATATGTATTTTAAATAACCTTTCTCACTTTCTGTCTTAGGTTTCTGTTTCCTTTTTTGGTGTCTTTGGGAGAATGAAAATGTGAATTATTCCTTAAGCAAAAATATCAATGTGTTATACTTTCTAAATTGAATGATAAGCTCATTGAGTTCTAACTTTTCTTTATTGCTAATATGTACCTATATGTAAGATTTCTATTACATACCATCTTAATTCTAAATAGAGATCATTGATAAACGCCCCAGACAAAGGTGTTATATTTACTAACATTTAGTAAAAAGAAACTTCTAGCTTCCATCATAACAACGAATCATCCACTAGCTACTTATGTATACATTGTGCATTCCAAATTGAGTAGGGCTATTGGTTTTGTCCTTCATTTTATCATTGATTCCTGATTTAATTGCATTGGGGTTAAAGAGCAGGCTACTTGAAGAGAAGTATGATTTTTTTTCTCATAAGAGAAATTTTAGCATGTTTTAATACATGTTCCATTCAGATAGCACTGCTCCTGACTTTGGTGAATCTTTGACAGCCATTAGTAATCTTTCAGGGAACCACAAGGGATCAGTGACATGATCTTTTTCAAAGTATTTTTAGAGTAACTCACAGCAGTTTAAGCTATTTCTTGTAGTATGGTAGACTTATTTAATGTCCTTTGTTTTATTAGTTCTCACGGCCATTGCTTCAACCGAGGGGGCTTGGCGCGGGGTGACAGGGGATGGGTTGACTGGTGGGCTCATAGGCTGAACACAAAGCCAGTCAACCAGATCCAGATGTGGGTCTCCAAGATTCCGACCACGCTGTCCTCTTCCCAACGTATGTGTCAGGAGGTGGCGTCACCTTGTCTCCGTCTGCCAACCTCATCCATCAGGCCCATTAACCTGAGTGGTGAAGAAGGATCTCCTTGCTCACCTGGATCGACGCCACGTGGCTCCTCAGAAACAAGATGGAGACCAGTGACAAACACAAAGTACACCCCCCCACACACACACACACAAACACGGCCCAGGGGCACAGACAGCGAACCCACGGTCCTTCTGAGGGCGAATGGCGGCTTCCCACCACTCCACCACTCTGTGGACGCTGTGCGGGCCCTGGAGTCAGCCCTCCTTTTGGATGACTCCATTCAATACTTGCCAAATGGGACACCAGTAAGATCAGAATGGACAAAACTGAATATACTTGCCCTCGCTTTAAAACTCTGACCACTCTTTGCGGTACAGCACTTTCTGGTCAAAGACACAGATACACATATACATACACTGAGAGAGAGGGAAAGAAAGTAATGGCATCTTTATTTTTATTATTTTATTCTATAAAGATGAAAGTATTTGGTTCTTTATTCAGGTGAAGATTCTGCCAAGTAACCATGCGACAAATTTTTAAAATTTTGCAATATAAACTCTCTAACACCAAGAATAGACATTGTTTATGGATTGAATTGTATCTCAAAATTCCACTCATTGTCATGGAGCATTTCTGATTCATGGGGACCCTGCCGAGGACCTCTGCAGCAGTACATCGTAAGCAGAGTGCATGGCCTGTCTTTTTCCCATTGAAAGAATGTTTTGTTAGAGGAGACAGGTCTAAAGCTTACCAGAGAATGCAACTAGGTCTGTATTCCAGACCACCTAGGTTAGAATCCTAACTCCTATAATTGTAAATATGAGTCTGATAAGAAAAATGTTTTGTCTTTGTTTTAGTCATGAGCTATCCACAGTAGAAGAACCCCATATCCAAACAATGTGGAGTAGACAGGATGAGATATACAAGCACACAGGGAAGACACAAGGTGTTTATAAACCAAGGTTTGACAAGGAAGACAAAGGCTACCAGAACTTGAAAGAGACAAGAAATGATCCCCCAGAACAAAGTGTGCCACTATCTAAACAATTAATTCAGATTCCTAGCCCACCCTGCCAGAAAACATTAAATTTGTTGTCTTTGAAGTGACTTGTTTGTGAAATTTCTGTTAAAACAGCAATAATGAAATAGTTCTTCAGACAATCACTTTATAATATACTCGGAGACTTTTTTTTCAATATTTACCAACTGCATATAGGAAGGGGTTACCCCCACCCCCCCAAAAAATGCATCTTTTCAAAGCTATGTATTTAAGTGGTTTAACAAAACAACCCTATCACCTTCCAAGTACTCTGCATTACACTTAATACATTAAGTCAAAGTCAAATCTGCGATTCTGTTCTTAAAACGATTTTCATCTCTTGGATGACTGACAGCAGCTCCCTTATTTTTTACCTTACCTCTTCTATGTTTTCAAATCACTGTCCTTCCATGTCCTTCTTCATTTGCAGAAACAAAAAGAAGTTGCACAGAGCAAGGTCAGGTGAGCCAGGTGCGTGGGGCAATAGAGGCATGTTGGCTTTTGCCCAAAACTGGTGCACAGATGTTGTTGCATCAGCAGGTGCATTGTCAAGGTGACCAAACCAGTTCCTCGTCAGCCACAAATAAGGCCTTGTTTGTCACAAATTGTCACACTATCTTTTCAGACTCTCTAACTAGGAAGATGGATTAACAGTCTAACCTGAGGGAACAAACACCCCCCTCACTTCACAAAAAGAAATGAGAATCTTCTTGATCTTTGATTTCACCTGACGAAATTTGAGGGGAGCAAGGTGATAATGTCGTCTTCCAGTTCCTGGATTGATGGTTTTTTCCAGGGTGATAAGAATAGCACTATGTCTCGTCATCAATAAAGAGCCTGGGGGTAAAAATTTGGATCTCTTTGAAGCCTGTAATGTCAAAGCACGACAAGTTTCACTTGACACACTTTTTCCTACTTAGTCAGAAACCTAGGTCCAACCTTAACGGATCTTCATAAATCCTCCATCAAAATTTGCTGACCCAAGCTCCAAAGTAGTCCAGATAACTCTCCCATCACTTCAATGGTCTGATGTGGGTCATTGTAAGACAAATTTTCCTCCTCCTTAGCTCTAAGGAGCACTCTGACTATATCTCTCCCAAGACAGATAAGTTTGTTCTTTTTACAGTCCATGATATTTTTAACATTCTCCTCCAGCATCAACATTCAAATGCATTTTTTCTTATTCTGTCTTCTTAATTCATTGTCCAACTTCCACCTGCCTGTGAGGCCGTGGAAAACACCACTGATTGGATTAAGCACATCTTAGTCTTCAAAGGCATTCCGTTGATTTCCAATACTCTAAATACATCTTGTGCGGCAGTTTTATCTAAGTCAACTTGATTTCTGATTTTTTTATTACTGCCTCCATGAGAATTTATTGTGCATAGAAGTAAGACAACATTTCTGATGACTTCAATCTCTTCTCCCTTTATCATGATGTTATCTTTTGATCTAATAATGAGGATTTGGGTTTTCTTGACATTGAGTGTGAATCCATGCATGAGGCTGCGATCTTTGATGTTGATCCAACTTTCTGATTTATATCATGGACTGGTATGCTACAAATATATTACATGTATACATAATATGCATGCACGTGTGTTAGTATGTGTGTATATATACATGAAAAATTGTGGTATTAAGAGATTTGACTTCTGAAATAATTGTTTTAGTCTCTGTTGTTCAAAGCCACTGAGACTGGTCAGGCTCATGGCCACACTATCTATGGCAGAATGAAAGAGTTTCATGCTCACAAGGGTTTTTATTTGAAATCATTGCTGCAACTACTGTGTCAATCTCTCGTATTGAGAATATTCTTTTTTCATTTCCCTATAACTAATTAGTCGTGATATCCTTTGCCTTTAAAGTTTTCCTCTCTCTTTAAACCATATCTAAAGTATGTGAGACATGTTTGCCACTCTTGTTTCTATGGGACATTAGAGGCACCTTTCTCCCAAGACAGACCTGTGTGTTCTCTTAGAGGTCAAGGATATAGTCAATATTCCTATCCAATATCTTATTTCAAATGTGTTAATTCTTCTTAGGTCTGATTCATTGTCCAAACTTGATATGTGTTTGAGGTTATGAAAAATATTGTGACTTGGGTCATGTACTATAATGCTCAAAAGTAGCATTCTTGATTTCCAACACTTTAAAGAAGTTTGTGCAGTAGATTAGCTCAGTGCATGATATCTTTTGATGCCATAGACTACTGCTTCCCTGAACATTGTTTGTGCATATAATCAAGATAAAAATACTTGAAACTTTCAGTCTTTTGTCCGTTTATCATGATGCTTCCTAGTGTTCCAGCAGTGAGAACTTTGCTTTTCTTTAGATTAAATTGTGACATCTCTTAAAGATGGCAATCCTGGCTCATCAGCAACAAATGCTTCAATTTCTCCTCACTTTCAGAAGTCCAGGTGGTGTCCTCTGCACGTGGATGGTTATAATAAGCCTTTCACCAAACTTCATGCTATGTTCTCCATACTGTACCAGTACAATAAGAATACACAATCTTGACACATTTTTACTGATTTTGAATGATCCAGTTTTACCTCGTTCTGCTTGCACAGCCTCTCTTGATCCCTGCACAAGTTCTACATGAGCATGATCAGGTGTTCTGGATGCCCCACACAGGTGAACACATTTGCATGGTCACTCAGACAGGTAAACATATTTCTGGTATTCTCTTCCTTCATCTAAGGTGCATCTGATGTCAGTAACAGCATCACTTGCCCCATATACTCTTCTGCATCTGGTCTGACCATCTGGCAACTTCATGTCCATGAAGAGCCAAAACCATTTTTGCATGTTCTTCAAAAAAGTTTGCTTGCATGTGATATCAAGGATAGCCATCTGATAACTTGATAATTCTTTGGGAATCAACTTTCTTTGAAAAGGGTGGAAATATTGACATCTTTCTATCATGTGGCCAGGTACTTTTGTTTCTAATACCTTGACATGTATTTGTGAGTGCCTCCCTGCTTCATCAGAATAGGAAAGTAAAATTCACTAGAAAAAATAAACTTTTAATTAACTAAAATGAAGGAGAGCTCACAAAAACAGGAAGCAGAAGGGGTCACTTAGAAAGATGCTAAAAGACCCATCATTTCTAATCCAAATTGCAATCAAGCACTGTATTGACATATTAGCAGTAAACTGCTAGATGTGGTCAACATAATAAGTTAGCAATAATATGTCACTTAAAAGAACAGAAAATATTTTTTCTCTCTAATCTGGAGATCAGAAGTCAAGAAAAAAATGTGTCAGCAGGGCTATACTCCCTCTAGAGGCTCCATAAAAGAATATCCAGATATCAAGTGCAAGCTAGTTATTAAAATAAACCTTCTTTTATCATCTACTTTAGTTAGCTATTGTTGCTCTAACAAATTTGTTTGTTTAAATGACACAAATCTATTATTTGCTAAAAAGTCAAAAGTTCAGCACAGGTCTCATTGTATTGAAATCAAGATGTTGCCTTTTCTCTGAAGGCATTGATTGAGAATTGGTTTACTTGTCTAGTTTAGTTTCTTGAAAGTGCACAAATTGGTGATGGGAGGGCAGCCCATCCTTCTTTTCAAAGTCACCCTTACAATAGGCTGAACATGGTATGCTGAAGAAAATAATGCCTCATAAAGAGAAAAACCCTCTTTATTATAATAGTCCATTTAAAAACTGCCTGTTTTGTCAAATTTTCCTGTTACCTGTGGATTTCCTGACATCACTTTTAAAGGGTGATTTACTTCTTTGTTTAATTTTATGTTTCACTAGCTAATTATTACAAGAAGTTTTGCCTGTGAGGTAATAAATAGGATAGGATACAGAGAGGAAGAATTCTAGGAAAGCTGGCAGGATCATGGCAACCCTGCATGGAAATGAGCATCATCCTTTTATTTTAGGAAAAGCCACAGAGGGTGCTACCGTGTGAGTCTTCAGTTAAGAGAGCCATTTTCAGGGTATGCGACATGTTGATTACGTGGGGGCAGACCATTCATTTTTCTTGAAGGGTCCTGGTGGTGCTTTTGGGTAAGCAACAGGATGCTAAACTCAAGGTGAGTTGTTCAAGTTCATCAGCAGGCACCACAAGAGAAAGGCAGTGCTTTCTGCTCACACAGAGACATCCTGCCTTAGAAACACTACATAAAATTCCCACAAAATAAAAGCTAACCAATGCCAATGAGTTTGGATTTTATTTTGGGGGGTTAACCTATGTTGAAAAGGAACCAAACTTTCTACTGAGTCCAGTCACTTGATGGAGAGTTTCAGAGAACATTGACATGAATGAATAAGGAATCCACACATGGAAGCAAAAAGCTAGTCGTGAGGACACTGCAGACAGAAGAATAGGGGATTGCATATGAAGCTCCAGGTGCTGCACACCTGCCTCTGCAGATTGGTGGACAAATTAACTGACTGAAACACAAAGGGGACAGAGATGTCCTGAAAGAATAAGCAGAAATAGATGTAAGACATAAATTTAATTACTACCCCCCAAAATGCAGAAAATAAATATGACTTTAGCAATTCTTATTTACTAGGAAATAAGAGAGAAAACCCAGAGACAAGTGATCAGGAATAAAAGGGAAAACTGAGTTCACGTGTGTCTGTTTCTTATTCTCCTGAGAAGCTGCTGAACCCGCAGCTCTAGAACAGGCAGGGTTTCGAGCTCAGTCGCCATAGAAGAAATAATACAGTGCGCCCTTTTGTCGTGGTGTGTGCTTTCTTTCAGCTTACAGAAAAATAATTGAAATTTGTCATATAAAGATTAAAATGAAACAGATAAAACAAATTTCCTTTGCATGTGGCTAGCAATTAGGTTAGATAGAATAAAAGAGGAATAAAAGCAATGAGTTCCTGGAAGAGCTATCTGAATTACTCTGAGAAAATAATTATTATAGGCATCAAAATGGATATATTCATCTACCATGTAATTAAATGTACTAAAATACATTGACCAGATATCATTTCTGGTAAATTGACCATATTACATCATTGAAAATTTTGGGTAAATAAAAAGAAATGGTAAAATAATTGAAATTATCCTAGAAAAGAAGACTAAATTGACATTTGTCAGGCAGAAACTTGAGGGCTTATCTATGAGTTCTCTTATTTCAGAAATTGATGAGTTTGTTACATGAATCAATGTCTCTGTAAGACTATACACTCCTAGAGACCACACTAATTAATTTTGGCATGCCAATCTGATTGTACACAATTCTGTGTGTGTGTCTTTGTTTCTCTCTCCCTCCCCCTCTCCATCCCCTTCTGCGTCCCCGGTGATACGGACTCCCTGTGACCCTGTAGGACAAGGTAGAAATCGGCCCTGGAGTTGCTAAGACTGCACATCTTTATAAGAGTATAAAGACTCATCTTTTTCTTTTGAAATGGATGCTGCTTTTGAACTGATGACCTTACAATTACCAACGTATGCGTAACCCATTATGCCAATAGTATTTAAGTAAATAAATAGTATGAGATGTAGTTTGTACCTATATATATATATATATATATATATATATATATTCTTTTTTTTTTCAATAGGCCAAAAGTTGTGATGGGGGTGGAGACTGAAAAAAATTGAGAGGGAGGAAAAGGAAGTTAGTGACAAAGTAGCTAGGTCACAATATGGCTAAGGGCTGAGAAAAAGTATTATCACTTAATATCAGAATCAATCTCTCTATAGCAAAGGTGTGTTATTAAGTGAAACGAGTTTTTAAAATGGCACTTTTCTTTCTGAGGTTTGACTCTGGCATGAAGACAAGAGGTTTGGCATTGGAAGTAAGACTGACAGAAAATTCAAAGCAATTATTGGAAAATAGATTAAAGGGGCTACTGAAACTTGCTTACAAAGAAAAGATATTAAAGTGATAAAATTATGTTTGCTATTTCTTAGGAGATGATGTCCACTTTGCTATGAACCTCAAACCCCCCTGGCAAAAGAAGGGACGTGTTTCCAAGTTTGCCCCAAGCTGGGGAGAGGATGATTGAGAACACATAGGGTATGTGTCGCAACAAGTCTGCAGGCACTAGGGACGACTCTAAGAATTTGCCTTTACTGCATTTCTGAGGTCACACGTATTATCCAGCTCCTCTCCTTCATTTCCAAATCAGCAACATTGAAGCTTTCTCTGTTTCTGAGTTTTTTATTTGGCTTTTTTAAAATTTGTCATGTTTTATAATTTTTCTCTTATGTAGATATATTTCCTTCTGACTGAAGTCAGCATAGATTTTCAACTTTTAAGAATCCATTGGATTAGATCTGCCCCTCTTAGATAATTCAGAATAATTCTACCATGTCGATGTCCTTAATTTAATCACATGTGGAATGCCATGTGTGTTAGTCCGGATAGACTAGAGGAACAAATTTCAGAGACACGCATATAAGGAAAGGGTTTATATACAAAAGAAATGTGACCCTAAAAGGCATCCCAATCCAGTCCAGTGCAAGTCACAAGTCCAATAATAACCCATATGCCCGAAATCAGTCTATAAAGTCTGCTTCCGACTCAGGAAGTCACAGGTCAGTGGGTGCAGAATTCTGGTGCTGGCAGGGGTCTCCCCATGGCTCTTCGCTTCCAGGGCTCAGGTCCATCAACAGCATGCCACTCCAGCTTCAGAGGTCTGTCTTCATCAGGGCTAAGCCGTGTGGTCTCTCCACCGGCTACTCCAGTCTCCCAGCCACCGCCATTCTGTGTGGCCTGTGGTTAATCATCTCTGAAACTAACTCCCAACAACTGGGGGAAGATAGTTTCTCAACTTCATGAGGGAAATATCGCGAGATTTCACAGGAGTTTCAGGTGAAAGCCATGCCCACACAGAGGCCTCATCGGCTACTCAATGGCTGTCTCCAGATTAACAGACCAGACTCCACCCCTATATTTCAATGATAAAATTAACATAAGTACATGACTGTCACACCATGGTTAGAGGTTCTGGGAAGAGAACAAAGATATTTGGGTGGGGGAGTGTTTTCATTTTGCCCCCCCACATAATAGAAGAGTGGAAGTGTCCCTGTGTGAATTAAAAAGTAGAGTGTAAGACAAAATTAATTTGAATCACATCTAGCAACCAAACTCCAAACACACTGCTCCAAGTCAGTGCTGCCTCACAGTCATGCCTGCTATGGGTTTCTGAGGCCGCCATTGTGGAGGGGTTGCCTGTCTCCCATGGTACTGGTAGTGGTGTCACACTGCCAAACTTTCAGGCAAAGTTCAACACACAACCACTCCAACACGGGTTTCTGAAGAACAATACATGGGTGATACAATCCCTATTGCGATGAGGCTCATTCAGAGAGCTTCAATAGGCCTCCACTCAACAACTTTCAGGGCCTGATGCTAGCACCAACCCGGTCTCACACAGAACCCAGCTACTCCCGAGCTGGGTTTGATAATTCATTGCAAAGGCCACCCAGATCTCACAAACAAGAGGCACAATTAAGGAGACATAATGAGGAGTAAACAGGTTATCGCAAGCCAGGATTACTAAGTCGTCAAGATCCCATCATTGGTCCACCATGATCTCTCTCCTGAGTCAGTGGGCCAGTTTCTTTCAGTGTCCCTTGGACGAGGCAGCCTGTCTAGTCTCCTGGGCACTCCTCTGTTCTCTCTCAGGGTTTCCTTGTCTCAGCCTCCGGTCTTAGCTTGACTTCTTTACCCTGTCCCCAAAGCTCCATACCACAGTATCTCTGGCTTCAGTCTTTGCCACTTCAGACAGAGATCTCTTTTTCTACGGTCTTGAGATGTCTCTCTCTGTTTCTGCCTCTAAGACAGTTCACCCACTTTAGACAGGAGTAAGTGCGGTGGTGGGAGGGGGAGGGGAGTGGAGGGACAGGAAGGTTAGGGAGGATAGCAATCTCTCTGTTGGTGTTATCTATGCCCTATTTGCATAGTTTACCCAATCATTTGATTCTAGAAACAGCTGCAAGAATATAAGAGTCATCTTAAGAATATCACAAATGCCATTAATACAAGTTGGGCTACATATATGTCACTTCAAAGCTTTGCTTTCTTGTTTATTTCATTTTATAGCTTTTTATTGTGGACTGGGAGAAGATTTGAGTAACAGACCAATTTTCGATTCGATATTACAAACAAAATTCATTTCATGTCATTGATTGCGATTTTCACCATGTAAAACCCCTCATTTGACTTCCTACCTGTATTTCCTTTTCCATAATTTCTTCTGTTCTATCCCTTCCTTTCTTCTTATTTCTGGTGTTAGGTAATGCTGCCCTTTCATTTTTGATTGGTTGACTGTTCAAAAAATGTCCTCCCTCTCTAATTTTATTGTTCACTTGATAAGTCTATCTAATACGTGCATTAAAACTGAGTCACTCAGGGAGTACAGGTCAGTACTCAGAGGTGGTCTAAGTCTATGAGTTGCATCAGCCTCCATCTGGAGAGCAAACCACGTCTTTTGTTTTTAAATAATTTTGATGTTTTGTTACACATTTTTCTTCCACTCTATGTAGGACCTTTTACTGGAATTTCCTTTCAGAGCCATCACCCATGTCAACCAGAAACCAACTAGTGTTTTTTGGCTTCAGGGTTGTGGAGTATGGGGTTCACATGTTCCATTAGTCCTTGGAATAATTACCTCCATGATCCTACATTTTCTTCATTCTTTGTTTCTTAGTTTGGAGAGAGACCAGTAGTTGTGCCTTAGGTGGTCACGCACCAGCTTTAAGACACCAGGTGCTACTGACCAGCATAGGCTGTAGAAAATTATTGTCTAATAGACTGTGTTTTAGAAATTGACCTTGAAGTCCTCATAAACTATGATCTCCAGCTCCTAGACCCAGAGACTCACATCCTCAATAGGTTTAGTTATGTATAAAAAGGTCTGATATCTTTGATCCTTGTAGATTCTATTATATTCTTGGATATATTTGCAGAATTGATAAATATATATACATAATATCTTCTGCCAACTCTTCATAAGGTCATATAAACTTAAAGCTATAGTCTTATTATCCATCCCATACGTGCTCACTGTGCATGTGTATGTTTCCATGTGTATATTACTGCTATTGCCTTTGTTTCAGGATTTTCTATGTCACAGTACTTGTCTTATTGATTTAACTCTCCTACTACTAAAGACTTCCTTCACGGGGATTATTATTTGTTGACATACCCTACTCGTTCATATATTGCTTTCCTTTTCACCAAGAGATAGTTCTCTTGGTATAGCCAGGGGAAGGGTGTCTTAAACTCATCCATCCTCTTATTCCACACACTCTATTTGCATGTTGTTGCTGATAGGTGCCATTGAGTCAGTTGGACCCAACAGCATCCCATTGCACAACAGAATGAAATGCTTCCCAGTCCTGAGCCAACATTTACAATAGCTCTTCTGCTTGAGTGCATCTATGCAGCTGCTACATCAGTCCATAACATTGAGGACCTTCTTCTCTCCTGTTGCCTTTTCAAAGCATCATATTTGTCAACAGGAGCTGTTCTCTCATGACAACAAGTTCAATGTATGTGAGACAAATCATGATATCTTTTCCTCTAAGGACCACGCTGGCCATACTGCTTCCAAGACAGTTGCATATGTTTTTTAGTAGTCCATGGCATCTTCAATACATTCCAGAACCGCAATTCAAGTACATCCAATTCTTCAGCAATGGTCCCTATTCAATGCTCATCTTTTACATGTATATGAGGCAAAGGAAAATTGCCTGGCTTGACTCACGTACACCTCAGCCCTCAAAATAACATTCTTGCTTTTCGGTTCTCTGAAACATCTTGTGTAGCAGAGAAACCTAATGCAATTCTTCTTTTGATCTCTTGACTACTGCTTCATGAACATTGTGGGTCCAAGGAATACAAATCCTTGACAAATTCAGCCTTTTCTACATTTATTATTGCGATATCTGTGGCAGTCATGTGTTTATGTTAATTTTATGATTGAAATGTAGGGGTGGAGTCTGGTCTGTTAATCTGGAGATAACCATTGAGTAGCCAATGAGGCCTCTGTGTGGGCATGGCTTTCACCTGAGACTCCTGGGAAATCTCACGATATTTCCCTCATGAAGATGAGAAGCTATCTTCCCCCAGTTGTTGGGAGTTAGTCTCGGAGATGATTAATCACAGGCAACACAGAATGGCGGTGTCTGGGAGGCTGGAGTAGCCGGTGGATGAACCACATGGCTTTGCCCTGATGGAGCCAGACCTCTGAGGCTGGGGCAGCTACACGGAGGCCTCTTCCAGCAATGAGTTACTTCTGCCATCACGGGATGATGTTGATGGACCCTGAGCCCTGGAAGCGAGAAGACATGGGGAGACCCCTGTTGGTGTCGGGACTGTGGCCACTGATCTGTGACTTCGTGAGTCAGAGGGAGACTTTATGGACTGATTTCAGGCATATGGGCTAATATCTGACTTGTGACTTTGAGCTGGACTGGGCTGGGATGTTTTCTCAATGTCCTGTTCCCCTTGAATATAAACCCATTCCTTATATCCATATGCATGCCTTTGAAATTTGTTCCTCTAATCTTCCCGGACTGACACACTATCTATTGGTCCAGGAATGGGTACTTTAGTCTTCTTTATATTGAGCTGCAATCAATCCTTTTGACTGCAATCCTTGATTGTAATTCTTGATTGTTACCAAGTGCTTAGTGTCTTCCGCAACGTGAGCAAGCAAATTTGTGTCATCTGCATATTGCAGATTGTCAGTAGTCTTCTTCTAATCATGGTGCCACATTCTTCTCCATAGAATCCAGCTTGTCTGATGATCTTATCAAAATACAGATTTATTAAGCATGGTGAGAAGATGCGACCCCAATTCATACCTTTCTTGATTTTAACGTATGCAGTATTCCCTTGTTTGATTGGCATGGATACCTCATAATCCATACACAAGTCCTAGCTGAGTACAATGAACTGCTCTGGAGTTTCTGTTCTTCTCCAGGTGGTCCAGAGCAAAATGCAGTGACAAAGTCAGTAAAACACAATAAACATCTCTCCTGTTTTCTCTTCTTTCAGCCACGATTAATCTGACATCAGCAGTGAACTATCGTGTTATAGATCCATTTCTGAAACCAGCCTGAACCTCTGACAGCTCCCTTTAATTGTAATGCTGAAAGAATTGTTGGATGATATCTATTAAAACTTCACTTGCATGTGATATAAAAGATATTGTTCTATAATTTGAATATTCTGTAGACTCACTTTTCTTTGGAATAGGTACAAATATTGATCTTTTGCAGTCAATTGGCCAAGTAGCTGTCTTCCAAATTTTCTGGCACAGACAAGTAGATGCTTCCAATGCTTCATGAGTGTGGAAGTTACACAATCTCCTTCAACCTGTGAAGGAATGGAATCCAGCCTTTCAATCAAGTCACAGCTTGATGACTTCATTTGAAGGGACAGAAGAAATAAACAGCTTATTTGAGAGCAGACACACTATCTGCTTTATCTTCCTGCTGACAAGACACCAGGAGTTACACTGGAACCCTGGAACTGCAGGAGCCAGGTGGAAACCCTGCCAACTGAATCCACAAGGCTTTCCACTCACTGGAGTGTGATCTTCTTGCATTTGGCATCCTTGCATGTGTTCCGTGAGTCTGAAGAAGAATTTATAGACTGGTGTCAGACATATTGAGGTACTGTCGTACTTATGGACCTGATCTCGACTGGGTGGAAATGTTTTCTTAATATACTTTGCTGTTTTATATAAAACTTTCTAGTACACATGAGTATTTCTGAATTTGTTTCTCTAGTCTACCTGAACTAACACAACTAACTTGTGGGAAAGTTTCATTTGGTGTTCTGTCGATTCCTGGAGGGTTTTTTTTTTTTTTTTTGGCTCTTGCTATCAGAGAAGCTTGACCTTGAGCTCTACTGACTCTTGCATGTATACTACCTTCTGAAATGGTTGAATGTCGACTCCTTCTATTTGGTACAGTGGCTATGTATTTTTCCCATCTGCTTTTGAGGAACACTGCTTCATTCAATATTTTGGCCATAACAATCTTTCAAGATTTGCATCTCTAGAATTTTTTTTCTTCTGTGTTTTTAGCTTAATAGATAGTGAGTGTGTGCTGCTTTGTTTTTCCTTCTAAATCTAGATGTTTGCACATTTCACTATACAATTTTACTTTGTCTTCTTAGACTCCCTTTGAAATTTTCTTTTCTGCTCTCTGTTTTCATAATTTCTTTCATTTCATCATTTTGATCATTATCAAATTATTGATTGGGGCCCTTTGCATTCTCTCACCCAATCATTTGGTAAGAGTTTGAGAGACATGAATATCAGAGCGATTATTAAGAGACTTCCCTTTACCACACATCCTTTCAGTTCATCTCAATTATGAGAGATTTTTAGAGTCCTCATTATTCTTTAATATTGCATAGTATTTCACTATGTGTATGTACCACAGTTGTTTATCTATACATCTATGGTGGATATGTACATTGTTTCCATCCTTTTGCTACTGTTAATAGTGCTGTGGTGCATATGTGTATATCTATTCATGGCATGCCTTTCATTACCATAGGATATATATCTCAAGATGGATTGATGATTAAATCGCATTTTTATTTCCATTTTTAAAAGAAATTGTCATACTATTTTCCATCGTTGCTGCACTATTTTACCATCCAAAACATATATTTCATGTGGTATAGTCCAAATACCCTACCGGCTTTTTCAATTTTTTTTAAAAAAATTACTATTATTTCTGGGGTGGGATAATATCTGAATGTTACTTGTCTCTCTCTAATAGCTAATATTCATGAGGATATTTTCATATGTCTGTTAGCCACTTGAGTGCACTCTTTGATGAAACAGCTGTTCATTTCTTCAATCTATCTTTATTGGGCTATTTATATTTTTGCTGTTGAGATATTGAAATTTCTTATACATTTTAGAGATTAGCCCCATGTCTATCTCATTGCTCATTGTCTTTCCAGTCCATGAGCTCTCTTATTTTCTCTTTTGGTGAACTATCTTGCTGCTACCAAGTGTCTGATATATAGCAGGAATATGAGGCTACCTGTCAAAATTTCAGGGAAAGTTTCAGGAATCACCAAACTGACCAGGGAATAAAATGAGGTGTGCACTAACAGAAAATCTGGTAAAGCACATATTGACCCCAAATGAACTCTAAGATGTCTTCATGTGGGATTACTAGAGCCAGCTATCCCATTGCTTGCCTTTCTAGAGATAAGTTCTGAGAGGAAAAGGAAATTAGAAGGACCCAGCTCAACTATCCTGCCCTTCATCATCCTGGAGGTCAATCTTCTGAGTGGATACTATCTATGCCAGAAACAACTATGTTACCAGGGGTAAGTAAAGGATTTCTGTTGATCATCTTAGAGTTATGTGTATTAAGTATTCTGAATTAATCAAGTACTGTGCATTACACAGTGAAGCAATCTATTTCTATATTTACTTCACTTTGACCTTTGTCATTAGTATAAAGAGGACACTTGACAGTTGGCATACAGATGAATGCAGAATCTCCCACTCTCAAATTTGTAATGAAAGATAACATATATTTTCCCAAGTTCCTAAAAATAAGAGAAGCAAGAGCTGCTCTGATTATATGTGCATAGATTCCTATTTTAGCATCATCACGTGCTAACATTTCGTGGCCTGTGACATGAAGAATATCTCCTCTGCTTCTTTTTCACAGAATGATAATCAAAATAAATGGTTTCTCACTATTTTTATTCACTGACATTGGCTAATTATTAACTCTGCAGGAAAAAAATAAAATTTAATTTTAATGCCATTGTAAAACACCAGGAACTGTCTAGACATGATAAGGTGTCATAAAGGTTTAAGTTGTTTTTTGTAAGTTAGCTATCTGCTCCAAATGTTAAAATTTAACAGTGTCTTCAGTCTCATGTGTCCATTTTTATATGTGAATATTTTATAATAGTCTTACAGCACAGTGACTTATTTAATATGGCTCCTCCAGTAACTTCTTTGTAATGCCGATCAAATGACTTTCTTTCCTAATGGATCTGTGTAAGAGAAAGTGGGGGGAAGATATGGACAGGATTGTATGATTCCACAGTGAGTGATTGTTACCAGAGTTGTGATCATTAAAATATGGAAATCTAATGACAGGGTTTTGTCATCCTGATGTATTTGGAATAGACCACATGAGAAGCAGGAATTGGGGAATGTCACTTCCATCAAAAAAGAAAAACCGGATTGCAGCTCATCCTTGGAACCTGGAGAGTCCTGTGTGGTGAACCGTGACAGAAAGCTGTGATATTAGAAGGGTGAGAGAAGAGCTAGACATGTGTTGGAAAGGTTACAACCCACAAAGCGAGTAAAGCTGAATGTGTTCTGTCAGGAGATTTGCTTGTAGGCATTTCATCAGGGAAGCTAAGTTCAATGACCCACAACATGAAATCAGAGTGCCTTCAGATTGAGGCTTATGTTGGAGAGGAGTCCTCTTTGGTTGTATATTAGCAGTGTTCACAGAACTTGGCCCAAACAGGAGAGAGAACAAGTGAAAGGGTCAAAGACCAGAGGCAGATTTGTCTATGGATGTGGTAGAGTGAAAGAGTCTTGAATGGAAGAGCTTCTGATCCTGATTTGTAACCTATTAAATTCAGTGAGTTGTGTGTGCCCATTGCAATGAATTATTACATTCAAATGAGAAGTAGTAGCTGTTATGGGAGTATATGGTTGGTATCAATGCATCAAAGAAGAAAGACCCCTAACCTCTGACGCATCAGACTCAACCTTTTGAATGAGTTTGATTTTCCTCCCACTTGGTGAAGTCAGAAGAAGTCAATGCCACCATCCCAAGCCTCACCTTGCTAGAAGTTGCTATATTAATACTTCTTAAAATAGTTCCTCTTAGGTCTGTGGTACACGTGATTTAAACTGAAAATGCTATCCAAATATTTTAAATAGATTTAATACTTTTTCAAATTATACCATCTGGAAGAAAGGATCATAAAAGTAGGATGATCTAAAAGTGAAATTGTGCAGTAAACTCATGCTGTAATTAACACTTAGCATATAAAACAACAGTAGACAGAGTGCAGCACCAATTAACTGCATTCTTTATAAGAGGATCTTACAAGATATTTCATGAATTCCCTTGGTCTAATGATATCCACAAAGAAAAGATGGATAATTTAATAATTTGGACAGTACTTTAAAGAACAATTTTTTATGAAAATTACATTTATTCTCTGAATCTGCTGGTAAAGCAGACATGTTTTTTCCTTAAAAAAATTAGAGATTGGCTAAGCCCTGGTGGTTTAATGGTTGAGTGCGGGATGGAGGCGCACTGGCCTGGCAGTTCAAATCCAGCAGCAGCAAGGCTGGGTACCTCCCATGACCACCCGAGAGCAGTGATGCCCCCCCCCAAAAAAAATAGAGATCCTGAATTTAAATGAACTAGAGGAAGATATTTAAAGTCATAAGCATAATTTTATAAATAAATTTATCTAATATATAAAATATATTATTGACAATTGGATTATAGGTCAAAGATAAATGTTTTCATGTGAAAAACTGTTTTAAAAATTAATGTGTTCACATTGGCATATGAACCATTAAGAAAGAACTCTTAAAAAAAGGAAAGAGCCCTTAGAATTATCTATCCCATGAAAACAGAAATTGCATCCTTTATTGTCAAGAAGATAATAATTGAAGTGAGGTGATGTCTTCACAACTATGAGAAATTATTCAGCTTTGTTTGTTTTAAGAACATAAATTCCCCCTCCCTTTATTTTACAGAAAGTAAGCCATGTTCAGAAATGTTGAGTAGTGTTTGTGGATGAGACTGGAAACATGTACTGAGATTCAAGGAAGGTTAAAAGAATGTAAAGATTTTGTGTTACAGTCGAATATTAATTCATTTTTTAATTCAGCAGACATTTTTTAAAGATCACACATATGCCAAGTAATATTCTTCATGCTGGTGATGTACTATGACCATCCCTATGTGCACTTTTCTGTTACTGATTTGATTAGAGCAATAAGCTACCTAGACACGGGAGAAGTAGCAGTTGCTAAACCCACTGAGAGTAGCTATTGAGTTCATTTCAACTCAAGGCAACACAATATGTGTCAGAGTAGGACTGTAGAGCATATGGTTTTCAGAGATTGATTTTTATTCTTCTTTCTTTTTTATGAACAAAACTCACATTTTATTTAGATCGAAATAAACTGTACAAATTGATTTTCTTCATCCCAAAATACCTGCAATATTCCAGGTATTATTCCTAAATAACCACAAAACATTCAGTCTTGTGAGATTTTCCAGGTTTTACTTATAAATCAGGATGAGGCTGTGGATCTAGTCATGGGAAAAGGAAAAAGAAAAAAGAGAGCAGCAGCTGTGAGTGTTCATAGCCTCTGATTCTGGGTTGACCACGAGACAATGTGTGCAGCAGATACATGCTCAAAAGAGAGGTGCAATTTTCAAAAATCATATTGCCAGATTTTATTCCAAAGATCCTCTAAGTAGGTAGTCTCATAAGTCTGGTATGTGGTTAGCTGCCAAGTGTGTTAAATGCACCACCCTAACAGAAGCAACAGCAAAATGTCAATTGCCTTCAAGTCCCTTCCTGCCAAAAGGACCTCTTGTGTTTCAGATTAAAACCAGACTCCTCAGGGTTTCCAACCACTGTGATCTTTTCAAAGTAACCCCAAGCTATCACATAGCGTAGAGTGATCTGTACCTCACAAAGGGGAGATTTCCAAGTCATACAATAAATGAAACATTTTCAGAGAAAACAATAATAGGGAATTGCCATAAGTATAGCATATTGAATCATCACAAAATATATTAAGCACATATGCTATATCAAATACTTTTATATTCATTAGTAGGTATTAATTTATTTAATCCTTATAACACTTTCAAGTAGCCATTAGTGATATTACATTTTCCTTAGTGACTGATGCAAAGGTCATCAAAATGAAGTCAACTCCCTGTAAGCATGTGGCCTTGGCTGGTCTTAAATTCAAGTTCTGTGATGTACAGCAGAGCACGTTCAGAGTTTCAACCAAGAACAGGAGAGATTCTGTGATGCTAAGTCTATCACTGGAGGCATATCTTTAAATTTGTTTTCATTTATCCTGCTTGTTCATTTTTATATATGTGTGTGCATTTGTGTGTATGTGCATACGTATAGAACTTTTTGGATACCCATAATAGAATATAAGCTTGTACTTATGATTATGCATTCATGTCTTTCTCATATCTTTTCAAAAATTTTACATAATATTCATTAAGTAGAATAACCCAAATAAAACTCATTGCCTTCTACTTGATTCCATAATAATGACTGTTTTACTGTAAATTGATGAAAAATTATTTTAAAGTCATAATATTATAATTTCACATCTTTCTTTTTTAAACTGACAAGGTCTTCCAATATCTCAGTTCATTTGCTAAGGTTGGCTTTTAAAAATGTTAATTATTGAGTCGTTGTTAGCCTCTGCTCAACAAAATAAAAGAGGTTTGTAACATTCTACTATACCTCCCAAAGTAATTACCTGCACCTATTTGTTATATCAGTAGATGAACTCTGCATATGTATGTAGATATATGTTAAATTTATTTTTGTGAGTCAGAATATTTTTGTATTTCTGATTCTATCAATGTGTATGTCCTTTTCCATGCAGTCCTTATTTTTGTCTCATTTTAAAATGAAGTTCCATTTTCCTGTTCAAAATTATTGAGCGTCTAGCACTTACGCTGTGGACAGTATTCGCTCCATCTCTGAAGATAAAAGGTCATCACAATTCAGTGATTCCACAACCTACCGTAATAACCTGCTGCCCTGAGTCAATGCGGACTCATCGTGACCCCCCAGTGAGTTTCGGAGATTCTAACAGTGGACAGGAGGAGACAGCCCCATCTTTCTCTGGCAAGAGGGGGGGGGGTGTTCATGGTTCCCACTGCTAACCACGGGATTTGCAGCACAATATCTATCAGCTGCACCACCACGGCAGACTCCAGCCCTGAACACTACGAGAAAACAGGCGGAGACATTGACCTCGGGCCCAGAAAAGCCCAAGAGAAGAGGTTTGGAACATTCCTGTAGAAAGAATAGAACATAGAGTGAGTATGACTTTGCATTCAATTTAACTGAAAGCATGTTCAAAATTTGAGAAGAGAGAAAGAAGAGGGATATAATGATTGCATCTAATTATGCGTTTTCTTCTGAGATAACGCCTATAGGATAATTTATGGAGCATTAGGAAGGAGGGGATAGCAGAGACCATATGCTGAAGGAGTAGGCAATCTACCCTATATGCCAGTGCTTATTTTGCAAACTTTATAATATTTATATTTCAAATGTCATTATTGTTTCAGATAGCTTCCCATTGCACTTGCTTCAGTTTATAATATTTTGATCATTCACACATGTTTTTTCCTGTAATAAAATCTGTCTACCTTGTATCTAGTATGTCTTAAATTCTTTCTAAATTAGTTCAATATTGCGTTAAATATAAACTAGATGAAGCCATCCTATACCAATTAAAATTATTTGTTTCTGAATTAATTTTTCAGATTTTAAAAGAATATAGGTATAAAAATGCTGCATAATTGATGGGAGAGAATACAAATAATTGCATGTGATTTTATCAAGAATACTAATTTCAAGAAATATCCATTGTTCCCAGCAGTATCTCATGAATATTCCATATGCTTTTGGAAATGCAATTTTCAAAGACTACACAGGTGGTTCGGAAACTGCATAGAAATGGAAAGTTCTGTGTATTAGAATTATAGCTCTGTTGATGTTACAGCCAGCCTCTTCACAAGTTGAACCAGCTGCATCATGTGGGTGTCTGGAGGGTGTCCACAGCATAGGGCCCTTCAGAGCTGTTTAAGCTGCCGCTGAGCCTCATTACAGTAAATAGAACTCATAGTACAATACTTTTGAGAGATCAATGTTCTCTTTGACACAAAAAGCAGAGAAAATAATTGATAGGTCATTTTAAATAATCACTACTTGCATTATTTACTTTGAGAGCTTATTAATACTTTACCAGAGAACCTTAAAATATGTTGATATTTCCTAATCTGATGTATAATGAACAAAAAGAGAATACATACAAATGCCATAATTAATGTGAGAAAAATGTCCTATAAAAATTCTTATATTTCCACTCCTATTACTAGTCTTGATGGATCATCTATCCTAAGTTTCCCATGTTTCTAACTTCACTGTACATCTCTTGGTCTAGCTGGATTTAAGTGGTAGAATTGGGGTCATGATAGTGGGTGAGAGGAAACATAGGAACTAGAGGAAGGTTGCAGATTTCATTGCTACTAGCCTGTATCTTAACTGGCTCATCTCCTCCTTGTAACCCCTCTCTGCAAGAGGATATCACCTCACCTATTGATGGGCTTTGGGTCCCTAATCTATACTCCCCCCCCCATTAATTATAATATAATTTTAGCTCATTGATGCCTGACACCAGATCCCTTCACCACCTCATGATCACACAGGCTGGTGTGCTTCTTCCATGTGGGCTTTGTTGCTTCTGAGCTAGATGGTTGCTTATTTACTTTCAAGCCTTTAAGACCCGAGATGCTCCATCTTTTGATAGCCGGGCACCATCAGCTTTCTTCGCCACCTTTGCTTATGCACACATTTGTCTTCAGTGATCATGTCGGAAAGGTGAGCATTTTGGAATGCCAATTTATTAGAACAATTATTGAACCGGGGAGGTACTTGAGTGGAGGTCCAATGCCCATGTGTTGTCCTACTAACCCTATAAGTATGAAGGTTTATCTCTTTCCTCATCATCACTTATAAATGTATGCCCCTATTTACATACCTGTATTTGAACCTCTATAAATGTCCATTATCCCCCAGTTACTTCCTCTATTTCCATTTGCTTCTCTCTTGTCCCACTATCATGCTCAGTCTCCATTTGGGTTTCAGTATTTTCTCTCTGTTACATTAGTCTTAATCAATCCCTATTGGCCTTCTCTCACCCACCTTGTCCCTGCATTTGTATCAATTGTAATTACCTTTTTCCTGGGCTGCTCGACATCATCCCTCCCCCTCTTCAATGTCCCCTACCCTGGAACCATCAGTCCTGTCATTTTTGCCTCCAACCTCTTTGTCCAGTCTATCTTGTCTAGATAGACCTACAGAGGTAACAATATGTACAAAAAAGGTCTCCTAAAATGGAGTAACTTCAGTAAATAAAACAATGATAACAACAGCAAGAAACCCCCTCAATGCACTATAAAATATATAACAGAATAATAAAAATAATAGCAATATAAAAACCTGTATAAAGTTCAAGGTCTGTAGTTGACCTCCTACAGTGACTCCTGATTGAGTCGCATGGGCTGCCAATACCCTGGCCCCAAATTATATCCTTGGCATTCCATCTGTGACTCTACGTTCTGTTGCACACTCTTAGTGCTGCGTGGAGGGATGGAGGAACAGAAAGGGAGAACCAACTTCAGGGATCTACACGTAGCCTCCTCTCTGGGACACGGACAACAGGGAAGCGAGTGTTGGGACACATTGGACAGTGTACAGTATGAAAAAAACAATAATTTATAAATTACTGAGGGTTCAAGGGAAAGGGGGGGATGAAGGGTAATATAGGGAGCTGATACTGGGGGTCTGGAGAGAGGGAGGATGGTTTGAGAGTGATGATGGCAATGGGCGTGTAAATGTGGCCTGCATATAATTGATGTTGGTTTGGATTGTGATGGGAATTGTATGGGCCCCCAATAAGATGATTCATGAAAAAAAGAGGGGGAAGGGATAGGGGAGCTTTTTTTTTTTACACAGAAGCTTGTACCAATGGCTCAAGTGGAAAATGTTTGGAAATGTATGTGGCAGCATGTGTGCAAATGTGCTTGATACAAATGATGTACTGAATGTTGTAGTAGCTGTAAGAGCCCCCAATAAAATTATTTTAAAAATTCTTATATTTCCAATCATCTAGTTCACCTTACCATCTCCTTTTATTTTATGTTTTTTCAAAGATTTTACTGGGGACTTTTACAGCTCTTATAGCATTCAAACATCATTTATATCAAGCATATTTTTAGGCATGTTGCCATATTAATTTCCAAATATTTTCCACTTTAGCCCTAGGTATAAGCTCCACTTCCCCCCTCCTTTTATTAAATTAATCATTAACAAGCAGTCATCCAGCTCAGAAGCAATAAAACCCATATGGAAGAAGCACACCAGCCTGTGTGACCATGAGGTGTTGAAAGGATCCGGTGTCAGGTGTCAAAGAACTAGAATTATATCATTATAAATGAGGGAGAGTACAGATTGGGGACCCAAAGCCCATCCATAGGTGAAGCAACATCCTCTTACAGAGGGGTTGCAAGGAGAGGATGAGCCAGTGCAGTGTAGTAAGGATGAAATATGCAACCTTCCTTTAGTTCTCAAATGCTTCCCCCACCCACTATCATGATCCCAGTTTTATCAGACAAATGCAGCTAGACCAGGGGATGTACACTGGAGTCAGAAACATGGGGAATTTAGGATAGATGATCCTTCAGGACTAGTGGTGGGAGTGGTGATACTGGGAGGGTGGAGGGATGGTGAAACAGAAAGGGGGAACCAATTTCAGAGATCTACATATAATCTCTTCTCTGAGGCATGGACAACAGGGAAGTGAGTGAAGGGATACATTGGAGAGTGTATGATATGAAAAAGTATAACAATTTGTAAATTAGTAAGGGTTCATGGGGGAGGGAGCGGTGTGAGGGAAGGGAAATATGGGGAGCTGGTACTGGGGGCCTAAGTGGAGGTAGGATGTTTTGAGAGTGATGATGGCAACAAGTGTGCAAATGTGGCCTGTGTACAATTGATGCATGTATGGATCATAATGGGACTTGTATGAGCCACCATCTCCTTTTAAAGTGTTGTTTTACATCTACTAGTGACACTCAGTGGCACTAAATTAGAGAAATTATGCTTGAGAATTTACTAGTTTATGACTATCTGTGTGTGAATTAACTGGGGGATTACATTTCATATTATTAATTTTGAATTAAAAATTAAGCTGCTTATTAATCCCTTCTTCCATAAGATTATCCTATGCCACTCTTCCTTTGAGCTCTCTTCTTCCAATGGTGAACTACTGTCTTCCCTTCGAGTTAATACCTTTAAATCCCCTCATCTTTTGTCCCATCACCCTTCCCTTACCACGCTGTCTTGGAAACTTCCAAAGTCTACTTATTTTGATATGAAAGTCTTTGGCTTATTTTTGTTGTTTGCTTCTTTAAACACCAATGGTCTTATACAATATTTTCCCTTTTGATTGACTGACTTCACTAAGCTGGATATTTAAAGAAAAAATACTAGTGAAGTTTATATATAGTACATACACACTTATATGTATATACACACATAAACATGAAGTTTATTCATATGTGCGCCCATATATATTCATACATTTAACACATACATAGCCATATATTTATGTGCATATATACATATATATCACTGGTGTTTCTTCTCTAAAAAATTATGTACATAGCTTAGCAAGAAAATATCTCACATAGTGTAACAATGGGCATGGCCAAATCCGGCGGTCGGGGGAGGGGGGCTGTTTCCAAGTGCATGGGTGAGAGATTAGGCTGGGGGGTTTCTCCTCACTCTCCTAGCTGCCAGGTCTAACTACCAGCATAAAAACCACAGGCTGCTGAAGCAGATGAATTGAAGGTGATCAGGGCAGGTTTGTTGCTACATAGGTAGATGAATCAATGATCAAGAGGTCTTTGGCAAAAGCCTAAGAAACCAGATTTCAATGAGACAGATGCAGGGTCTCAAGTTTCCCATAGGATCCACTTATACTGGAAATGCAGTCACAACTCAGAATTAATTCATTGTATAAGGGCTGTGACCCGAGCAAATGTGTTGCCTCCCCACTAATGCATCCTCTTATTGAGGTTTACTGCCAATTGGCTATGATTATATTGTGAAAAGTTATGCCATACGATTTTCCTTGTCAAACCATTGAGAATCCTGGCCCAGTCAAGTTGACACAAAATCTTAACTACCCCAGTGACACAGTTGGTATTTGAAATATCAGTAGTATAACTTAAACATCACAGCAAAATGCATAATATTATAATACAACAGTTGATGATTCCAATGGCTGACTAAAAATGGGAAGACACATAAATCTATAATAATAAAGTGTAACACATGAAATATGCATCAAGGAAAACTGTAAAAAAGAAAATGGAACATGTGAAGTTTGAAAGCCAAAGCATTAATGAAATGAACTAGTATTGGCCATTGTGTGACAGAGTATCCGCTTTCTTCTAAATATTAATATTGATATGACATTAAGGTTTTGCTATCATAGTTGATGCAATAGTTACTAGTATAGTGATTTATGCTTTGAGCTCCTAATTATGAGGTCAGCAGTTTGAATTCTCAAGTCTGCTCCTGTGAAGGCTTAAAACCCTAGGGAACATAAAAGACACTTCGACTCTGGCCAGTAGGGTTGTTGTAAGTAGGAATTGATGGGAAGACAGGAGATTTTGGTTTGGGCCCCGGTCATCTATTAGGGGTAATGGCCACTGATGATTTCTGTTTCTATCCATGATGGTATGTGTGCTAATTGCAAGACAGGTCTTAACTCCAATCGAAGAATTTCCATGCATTAACAATCTGGTTACTCTAAATACATACCCGACAATTAGAATTGAAGATAGCTTTGATTTTTTTCCCATATCAATCATATCTCAGAATAATGTGATTGCTCCTTTGAATCATACATGTGACACAGATGAGACTTTTAAAATATATTTTGATATTAAAATTGGCAGATTTTAACTAAAATTATAGGGATTAGTATATCCCTTCAGAAGCTTAAGTAGTACTATTCTGTCCAGTTCTTCAGCTTTATATGGGTTCCTGAGTCATTTTTGTTTCCAAATTGTACCTTTCTTTTTACTATGAAAAAACATGGCAATCTTTGTAGGTGTTTTTCCTGGCCCAGATCTAGAATTCTCAATTTTTGCAAGTCCATCATTTTTGTTAATTCTGTGAGAAATGAAATT
>PVJH01005705.1:0-109291 GCA_004026705.1 Nesogale talazaci | reverse complement strand
ACATTTAGGTCTGGGTTCTGAAATCTCCTTGTTGAGCCTTTCAATCCAGGGCGCCCTTGGGGGAAATGTTTAGTTTGGGCACACTGCCTGCCTAAGGTGGGTCATCAGGAGTCCTGCAGGAGCTCAGCTGATCCCTGAAGGTCCCTCCGTGGTTAGCACCCATCCGTCCGCTGGAGGACCCATCAGCGCTGCAAAGGCAAAGCACTCTCCACCTGCACAGGTGGCAGCCGTGGGAGCGTGGTTTACCCTGCCCCATAGGGTCAGGTTTACATCTGGATGGAGTAGATGTCCATGAATTTTGCAACAGAAGTAGGGTGGGGCAGAAACTTCTTTAGGATCGAATTGGGGTCTGTGTGAATTAATATGTATCAGGTGCCCTAGATGGGCAGCAGTGGTTCACCACCCACCTATGAGGGTCTCACAGGACCCTGCAGAGCCCATTGTCCTTGTCCTCAACCTCGCTGGGAAAGCCAGTCAGCGAGCTCCTCAAGAACTGGCCCCACACTCACACCGCTTCAGCGTTTGTCAACTCCAAAGATAATTTCAGGACCTTGGTGATCATTAGGAATGCTGGAAACATTCCATGAATATTTTAGGAGTCATAAGATAAAATAAATTCCAAACAGCTACTAAATGCAGGTTCTCAAGAAGGAAGCTTCAGTCCATTTTGAAAAAAAAAAAAAAGTAAATTATAATATTCACACTTTAAACTGTACTTATCTCAAATTTTTTCCCTTGTCTTTCTTTTTAAATCATTTTATTGGGGGCTCACACAACTCTCATCACAATCCATCCATCCATCCATTGTGTCAAGCACATTTGTACATTTGTTGCCATCATTATTCTCAAAACATTCACTTTCTACTTGAGCCCTTTCTAAATGAGTTCATTTTTTCTCCCCCTGCTCCCCCCATCTCATGAACCCTAGACAATTTGTAAATTTATGTCATGTTTTACATTGTCTGATGTCTCCCTCCACCCACTTTTCTGTTGTCCATTCCCCAGGGAGGGAGTTATGTGTTGATCCCTGTAATCAGTTCCCCCTTTCTACCCCACCTTCCATCCATCCTCTGGGGATCACCACTGCTTCATCTATCCTGAATTCCTTGTTTCCAGTTCCTATCTGTCCCAGTCAGTGTACATCCTCTGGTCTAGCCAGATTTGTAAGGTAGAATTGGAATGATGGGGCGGGGGGGGAGCATTTAAGTACTAGAGGAAACTTGTATGTATCATTGTTGCAACATTGCACCCAGATTGGCTCATCTCCTCCCCACAACCCTTCTGTAAAGGGTTGTACAGTTGCCTACAGAAGAAATTTGGGTCCCCACTCTGCACTACCCCTCATTCACAATGATATAATTGTTGTTCTTTGATGCCTGATACCTCATCCCTTCAACACCTCATAATCATAGTCTGGTGTGCTTCTTCCATGTGGGCTTTGTTGCTTCTCAATTAGATGGCTGCCTGTTTACCTTCAAGCCTTTAAGACCCCCAGATGCTATATCTTTTGTTAGCCAGGCACCATCAGCTTTCTTTGCCACATTTGCTTATGTATCTGCTTTGTCTTCAATGATCATGTCAGGAAGGTGAGCATCGTGGAATGCCAGTTTAATAGAACAAAGTGTTCTTGCATTGAGGGAGTACTTGAGTGGAGGCTCAGTGTCCATCTGCTACCTTAATACTAAACCTGTAAACCTATAAACAGATCTATTTCCCCATCATTATATAAAAATATATTTGCATATGTACATGCCTGTATTTAGATCTCTATAAATGCCCTAACCTCCTAGTTCTTTCCTCTATTTTCTTTTACTTTCCTCTTGTCCCACTATCATGCTCAGCCTTCATTTGGGCTTCAGTAATTCCTCTCCATTATGTTGCCCTTGATCAAGCCCTACCATGCCTCTTACACCCTCTTCACCATTGATTTTGATCACTTGCTGTTTCCTTGTCCCTGGGTTTGTTAACACCCTCTTCCTTTCCCCCACCCCCCCCCTCTCCCATGTACCCTTGGAACCATTGGTCTTGTTTTCTCCTCCATATTGCTTATACAACTATGGTATCTAGATAGACCTGCAGGGATAATAATATGCACAAAAACAAGACAAAGCAAAATGAAGCAAGAAAAGAAAACAAAACAACAAACCAACGACAAAAAAAGCCTGTAAATAGTTTAAGGTCTGTTGACCTTTAGGAGTCTTTTCTGGTAGTCTGATGGGGTGCCACACCCTGGCCCCAAAGCCTACTTTTGGTGCTCCCTAGGGACTTCCTTGCTCTGATCCCCTTCCTAATCGGTTCCATGATGCCCTTAGTGATTTGTCTCAGTGTGGTGGGGTCAGATTAATTGCCTTATCTTTTAGTTTTCTATTAATCCATATAGGTTATAGTTAGGAATATGTGGTTCACTTTTTTAAAAAATCATTTTAGTGGGGTTTCGTACAACTCTTCTCACAATCCATACATACATCAAGTACATTTGCACATTGGTTGCCCTCGTCATTCTCAAGACATTTGCTTTCTACTCAAGCTCTTGATATCAGCTCATTTTTTACCCTCCCTCCCCGCTCCCTGTTCCCTCAATGAATCCTTGATAATTTATAAATTATTATTTTGTCAGATCTTACACTGCCTGATGTCTCCCTTTACTCAATTTTCTTTTTTTTATTTTATTTTATTTTATTTTTTTAGGCATCACTGCCCTGGTGGTGGGAGTAGGAGGCCCAGCCTTTGCTCCTGTGAGCGGGAATTGAACCTCCATCCCAGTGGGCCGCAGTCCCGCGCACAACCACTACGCCACCGGGGCTCAGCCCCCTTTACTCAATTTTCTATTGTCCATCTCCCATGATTCACTTTTTTTTAAACTGTAGAATTCAACCTTTTATTTTCAGTATCTTAAAACTCCTCTAAAACAGTGGTTCTCGACCTTCCTTTAATACAATTCCTCGTGTTTGGTGATCCCCCAACCATAAAATTAATTTCGTTGCGACTTCATTGTCATTTTGCTACTGTTAGGAATCTGGTGACCCCTGTGAAAGGGTTGTTCGACCCCCAAAGGGGTGGTGACCCACAGGTTAAGAACCGCCGCTGCTCTTGTTCTTTAATGCTTCCTCCCCTCTGCCATCAGGACTGCAGTTCCACCTTACACATCCAGCTAGACTGGATTATGTGCACTGGTACAGATAGGAGCTGTGGATACATAGAATGCAGGACAAATAGATCCCTCAGGTACAGTAATGGGAGGATACAATGAGGGTAGGGGTAGGGGGTGGGGGAAGAAAGGGAGAAACAGGGAACCAACTCTAATAATCTATATATAGATCACCTCCCAGGGGAAAGCAACAGGAACGTGGGCGAAGTGAGACAGCAGTCAGTGTAAGATATGAAAATATTAATAATTTATCATTTATCAGGGGTCCATGAGAGTGGAAGGTTGGGGGAGGGAGGGAAAAAAGAGGAGCTAATGCCAAGGGCTCAAACAGAAAGAATATATTTTGAAAATGATAATGGCAACATATGTACACATGTTTCATACAGCTGATAAAGAACTGTAAGGGCCCCCGGTAAAATGAATTATTAATTTAAAAAGACTAATTTATGCTTGGCTTTTTTGGTTTTGTTCTGAAGTTGATGTCTCCACCTTTCATGTGTTTGTTTTCAAGGATCCTGTGGTCCAAACAGGGAAAAGAGCATGAAGAATCAGAGTAAGTGAGTTTAGGTGCAAATCCTGCCTTTGACTTTAGCTGGCTGTGTGCCCTAAGGCAGATCACTGAACTTTCCAGTAGCATATAAGGAGAGGGATGAATCCGTATTGGTCTAAATCTCTGAGATACTGTGATCAGCCGCTTCAACTGCACTGAGTGGGGGGGGGAGGAGAGAGAGATTTTCTCTTTGCCTGAAATTTTACCCCCAACACCTCAAACAATTTCTATAAACCAAGGCCCCACCAGCTGATGAGAGAAAAATGCAAGTCAGGTTTTCCATGAGCTACCTAGTCCTTTTCACAGGCAATCGGGATTTTATTTGACTATCTGGCAACACTTGCAATTATTCGATACCGAACCATCAGGAACCTGGGAGACAAGGTGTTTGAAGCAACTAGCTGTCAACTAAAGAAAGGGTCAGGAGTTTGAACCCACCAGGAAGCACACACGACAAAATGAAGCCACCATCTGACCCCGGGGTTTCCAGCCTCAGACAGCGCGGGCCAGCTCGCTCTGTCCTTGAGGGCCGCTACCACGCAGGGTGGACCTGTAGCGTTAGGTTGGGGTTTGTTGATTTGCTTTGCTTTTCCAATGAATCAGTGTGCCATGGCCAGAATCGGATGTATCTGCCCCTGCAAATAAAACGCATACACCAACACCCACTGCCGACGTCCCTTGTGCTGTGAGAAACTGAAAGTGTCAGTCCCTGGGTGGTTCTCTCTGTGAAGCCGCAGCCATTCCCTCCAGCCATTCCCTCCACCGGGATGAAACAGTGGCGGCAGGAGATTACACAGGGAGCTGGCACTGCCGCACACCACTGCTTTTTAATAGGTGTGCAGGCAGGGCCGCAAGATCCTCAAAGCTCTGCCCAAACCCTTCAGTGGTCAAAGTCCACGCCAAAGAGCTGACCTGCCTGTCTTCGTGGGCCACGGCGGAGAAAATGGCGCATCTACCGATACGTGAATGTGTACAGACACACATGGATAGGCTTACTTGGACGTTAGAGACAGTCAAATATTTGCAATGACGACATAAAAGGAACATGCGAAGTCATTGCGAGTTCGTCTCCTTTGACTGGGATTGCAGGCGGTTCTCAGGTGACTGATGGCTGAATGACAGGCAGTCTGTAGTTATGAAACAACCCCCACAGAGCCTATCAGATTAAAAACTAAATTTACTTGCAGTGGTTCATAGTAACAAAAAAGGCCCTAATTTACAACACCCCTCAAAACATTACTATTGTTGTTGCATGATGCTAAAGATGTGGTCATGTTATCTACAAAGATAAAACATCTTCAATGTTCTATGCGGAGAAAGGTACTATCCAACATGCGAGTATGCGAAGACCAACAATTGTCTGGCATTGGATACAAACTGCACCCAACGTCCTGGTTGACATGCAAAGTCAACTCAAAGACAGACTTGGGAACTTGTTCGTAATCTGAGACTTCCTGTCCTCACAGAGCCAGGCGAGAAGGTGATGAGTCAGCCCTGGGGGGGGGGGGGGGGGGGTCAGTCTCACTCCTCCCTCACCCCTTGCTACGAAAGACTTGGAATCAGAGAAAGCCCACGAGGACAGTTAGGGCACAATTAAAACTTTGAAGCTCCCCAAAGGTCATTTCCTGCCTCTTCCTGCACAGTGGTTTGAACACTCTTTAATCAGTTGCTTCAGAAGCACAGGATGTCTGGCTTTAGATGACGACGACGACGACGGTCGTATGTGTTTGCTCATTGTATTATAAATGGCTTTGGCAGGGTTTGAGAGCATGCAGTAAAACCACATAGGCTGCTTTTTCAAGCTTTCATTTCCGGAGTCTAACTAAACAGCACATGCCCTAGTGAACGCCCGGCAGGGCACGAGCCACGCCCTTCTCCTCTCGCCCTCCTTCCGTCAGCAGCAGCTCAGTCTGACTCTCTGGGGCACACAGTCCGGAAGGGAGAACATGAAAGGTGGCCATGCAAACCCACGCACATATTTCACAGAAGAGGGGCCTGGCTAACTACTTCCGGAAGGACCCCAGGCAAGAAAGCACCAGGAAGCCGTTCTGCTCTGTACCAGTCTCCGGGCAGCAGGATGGACTCCATGACTAGGGGTTATTGTTGGCTTGTAATTGTTGTTTTTAATCAAGGGATAACAGTAAATCTGTCTGTCCTCAGGTCTTATCACACCCTTCAAGTAAAAATGACTGATTGGAAGCTGTTCAGAAACTCAGGATCCCGAGTGGTATAGTGGGTTACACACAGGCTGCTAACCAAAAGGTCGTCAGTTCCAAACCACCAGCAGTTCTGAGGGACAACAACGAGGTTTTCTGTTCCAGGAGAGATTTATAGCCTCAGAAACCCCAAAAAGCAAATGTATTGTATCCTATAAGTGTTGAGAGCCCAGAAAATAAATTAAAACCATGGCTTCAAAATACCACACGGTACCCAGATGAGGCAAATCTATAGAGGCAACTGGGTTACTAGAGTCAAAGGGAGATGACTGGAGAGGCAGCAGGAAATAGGGAGCTAACACGGAAGGAGAAATGCCCTGGAATTGCCTGGGGAGAGGGTTGCACATCTCTCATGAATGTGATGGAGCGACTCAAATGAATGATTTGTAAACTGTATGTTGGTGAAATTGTTAAAAATAAGCAAACTTTTTTTTTTTAATTCCTACATAGAGCCTCATGACTACAGCGCTTTCCCAAGCCCCTTTGTCTGTCCTGAACTACAGGGCAAGTACGTTCTTAGCACTGTCATTGATTACTATAAACACTGTTACTAACTTACTGAATCCTCTAAATAGCTCTGAGGTTACTAGCTCCATTTCAGAGGGGGAAATTGAATTGCCATGAAGTGAGGGAACTCGAGATCTACACAGTAAGTGAGGGCAGAATGGGGCCGTAGATAGAACGTGATGTGTACCCATTCGGCTTCACCACCTCCACAGAGTCCTGAAGGCCTCTCCCAAGGGCAGGAATTAGTTGTCCCAGATGTCATGCCTCCTTTAAGGGCCAAAGACAAAATAATGAGCCAGTCTATTTATTAGAAATAAATAAATAGGGCTGAGCCCCGGTGGCATAGTGGTTGTGCGCGGGACTGCAGCCCACTGGGACGGAGGTTCAATTCCAGCAGTGGGGCTGGGCCTCCTACTCCCACCACTGGAGAACAGTGATGCCCCCCCCCCCAAAAAAAAATATAAATAAATAAAGCCTAACCCACTGCATAACCAGGGCTCCTGCAAGAAACCCAGAAGCACTAGAACCACTTTACGGGTCCCAAGAGGGAACGGCCTTCTTGGAACCAGTTCTAGAGCCCTAGGGAAGTTCATGTCAAATTCACGTCAGCATCCTAAATTACCAAAATATTAGCATGGGCTGCTCAAAATCACCAGATGACGTCTTTAAATGAATTATCAAATCTCAAAAAGGGTCCTTGGAATCCCGGAATGGCCACAATCAAGCCCTTTTACCCACAGAAAAACGTATAGCAGGTTCCTAGGAAAAAGGAGAGTAGGTGCCAAGTGAGAAAGTCCTTCAGCAGGTCCAATAGATCATCTCAATAGACACTTTATTGGAATGGAATGCATTTTGAAAACATGAAAAATTACATCTCTCATGAAAGAGGCCTATGTACACAAATTATGACAGTTACCTTCACAGGTGTGGTAGCCTGAATAGTACTCGGTATTCAGTGGTGCTTGCTTTCCCGAAGCTAACAGTTGCATATTCTGAAATTTTAATCAGAAGGCCGGCTGCAGAATTGTAACAGACAATTGTTTTCTCTTTCATCTCAAAATAAATACTGTTATTTTAAAGGACCACCTGTCGTTCGCACCTACTTTCTCACTGGTCAGCCCATTGCGACCACACCAATTACAGGGCACTAAGTACCGGCTCCCTCAGTGTTCATGCAAATGCTTCTGAGGACCCAGAACTCCTCTTTCCTTCATTAGAAATTCTAAGAAAATTCTTGGGTGCTGTCCCTTTTGGCAAATGCCCCCAACAGCAAAACCATTTTATCACCCAATTTTATGATGTGAATCAGCAGATTCCTCTTCAAAAAAGTTGAGAACTTAGAAAGCAGGCATGGATGGACCTGGAGAATATTCTGCTGAGTGAAAGCAGTCAGTCGCAGAAGAACAAATCTTGGATGCGACCAATGTCATAAAGTTGGCAAAGATTTTCCACAACAAAAGAAACAAACTTTGACAATGCCTGTGGCCAGTGGAAAAGAAATGGGAAGGCTAGGATAGGCAGGTGTTCACCTGGGTGAAGAGGAAGATAGTATTCCAAGAGAAGGCTTGACAAATGGTTGAAGTTGAATACAAAATAGACCATCTTAAAAAAAAAAAATGGAACATCTGAAACGATCACCACCAAACCCACAATAAAAATTTGAAAAAAAGATTTTTAAAAGCATTTTTTAAACACCCATCCAACTCAATTCCACAAAGTTTACATCTTGGGGTGCTTTAGAATAGCTATGCTTCTTTTAAACTGATAAATGAAGCTCTGTAACTTCCCGATTTAAATTTTATTCTCCTGAGAGACGGCTCACCTTCACTGCACAAAGCCCTAATTGTGTAGGACTGCTGCAGGCTTCCCACAGCTCTGAGACCCCTCTTCTAAGCTTGCTACTGAACGTAGTATTGTAAACACCTGGAGCCCAGCTAAGCCAAACCTCTTTCCCTGGGGAAAAAGAAGCAAGTGCTGTGTCTGAACTCACACACTGGCAGCAATTTTAGTGTCAGATTTTAAATTGGGGATCTTTAAGAGAAAGACAGAGGCTTTGTTATACGATGACAGAGAAGATTTAAAATGGGTCTTTTATCTTGGCTTGCCATCCTAACAATATTCACATGGGAGACAAATGACTTTAATTAAGTTATAAGGGGTCTTCTCCCCACAAGCCACCCCCACCCATTGGAAGAAAAATGTTTAGTGAAATGATCAAATTGACTTGGTTTCCATATAGTGAGAGAACCCTGACTTGCTCTCAGAGGAAGAAAATATGATCCTTCTGACACCACTGAGAGAAACCCTTAGTAGCACGCTGGTTAAGCACTCCGCTGCTAACAGAAAGGCTGGCACTTCCAGGCAAGGTTGCCAACCAAGTCACTTCACTTTTCCAAGCTGACTTCCCATCCCAGATATATTGAATCAGAACCTACAGTTTACCAAGATCTCAGCACGGGGCCAAACTGCAAGGCATGGGTTGAAAGCTGTGGGTCAAAGCTCCCAGCAACTGGAGAAAACTGCAGTAGTATGCTTCCAGAAAGACCAAAGAAAACCCAGTGAGTCTGACTAAGCAACCTCATAAAGGCATGGTGGAACTGCTCCGTAGATTTCCGAGACTACAACCTTTACTGGGACTGTCTCCTCTTCCTCCCTCTAAACAGTTGGTGGGTCTGAACCACCGACCCTGTGGTTAGCCGCCTAGTGCTCATCTCACAGCCACAGTTCTACTAGTTCTATAAATCAGAATTGGCAGCTGTAACCCTGACCTCAGCATTCCTTGTAGAGTAGATTTCCATTCCAGGAAAGGAGGCTCCTGGAAATCCTTAGCCCAGTATGAGCTACTTCTCAGAGGCCATGAAAACAAGTCCACGGAGCATTAAACCAAGAGAAGCCACCTGCCAGGTACTAGGAAGTTACATGTCCCTCTTTCAATCATTCATCAAATAGTTGAGATCACCGCTTAGGCCACACAAGTTCAAGGACAAAAGTCTAATATCCAGATGGGATATTTACTTTAACTTTCAAGCTTGATATCTTTTAAGTTTGTTTAAAGCATGAGTTTTCCATTGGACCTGTCCTTTTGTTTCTTACTTTAAGCTAAAATATTTTTTACCTTCCTCTCCTCAACCCGCCCCCGCCCCAAGGTAATTTGTCAGAACTCATGATACCTTTGGTGGTTGGTTAAGGCCGGTATCAGAACTGCCTTCCAGGTAGAATGAAGCCACTGAGACAAGTGATTCAATTTTTGTCTTTCTATTGTTTTGCTAAGCGTACCTGGTTTTTTCAGTTGATTGTTTTGTTTTTGAGCGGGTTGTGCCCTGGGAAAACAATCAACGAATGTCAAAACAACTACACAACACCCTCTTTCCCTCTTTTCTAATGGCAGAGGTCTCATCATCCTGGAACGTCAGGGTTTCTGACCTACAGAACCACAGTGAGATCACCCAGCAAGAAATTCACAGCGGAACAAGGAGCGGGTGCTGAGCAAAGCCCAGAAACCAGCCTAGTGCTGGGTCAATCTGAACCATAGCGGAGGGGAAAGGAAGTCCAGCAGCTAGCAGAGTGTCTGGACCCATTTTTGACAATGAGACCACCTTGCCTATATGGACGCTAACAATAAATAAAATGCCTTTTAAGAAGCTACATGAACTTTAACTTAAAAATATTTAATGTGGGTTTTGTTTTTAATTTTTTAAGCACATGGATTTGTTAGGAAAAGTCATCTTCTGGGGAAAAAACTATTAATTTGGTTTATGATTTATTGAATTATCACTACAGTACCTTTTATTGGGGCACTCTCCAAAAAAGGACAGTAGTTCTAAGGAAACTGAACCAGAAGTAAGTCTCCTTTAGTTAGGTTCTGTAAGCATCATGTGGGTATCATATATAGGTAAGATTTTAAACCTTTGCAGAGTATCTTCACAATGCAATCAGACGAGCCTCTGTTCACCATGGCCTGAGTTTTCCTTTTCCCCACTTTTGGGATGAGTTGTGACCTCGAAATTTCATCACTTAAATGTTATACTCAAAATAAATGATTTGACCTTGAAACTCTTTTCTAAGCTGCAGGACGGATAAAGATAGCTCCAAAAATGCAATTCAACTTTCATCTCTAAAGTACATAGCTTAATACTGATCTGATATCAATCATTCCAAAATAAATGCTGGAAAAATCCTGACCAAGACTTTTATACAGAAAAATCTTGGAAAACTTGAGAGGCCTTTTCCTGAAAGCATAGAGATAGGAATCAATCATAAAGCCCACAGGACTGGGCATAATCTATGGCTCCCAGCTGCCACGGCAGATTTTGACCATCTTTTTGATTTCACACAGAAGACCATTTGTTCTACCTTGAAAAGCACATCCTCTTTTTATTCCCCAAGATCCCCCAATACGTGGCTTCTAAATAAAACAAGACCAGAAGTGAACTGTTTTCAAACTGAAAACTAAGTGTTTTTCTCGGCCTTCCTTTTTTCAGTGCCTTGAGTTTGGCTTAACCTAGCAACAAAATATATTAACCTTCAAATTTCTCAGTCGATAAAAACCAACACAGCTGGTTTTCCTCATCAACGTTACTTTTCTTATCAAAACAGAAGGGTATGACCCCAAAGCCTTCTAAATCTTTACAAAGTGTTTCTTAAAGTCGTATGTTCTTCAGTGTGTTTCTACAATGAAGTAAAAGGTCCAGGGAATGTGGTTCAAGTCAAGTGTGTGAGCTCTTGCTCCTGGAGAGGGTGGGCTACAGCCTGCAAGGAACAAGTAAGAGAAATTATTCTCTCCCTCCCCTCCATACTGCTTAAAAAATAAGACACCTAATTCACTTATACTCATAATCACAGTCAAAAGAACTCATTAAATTCATACACAGAAAAGCAAGGTTTTTCCTACTAGACATGTTCAAGATGTGATCATCCTGCTATCAGCTGGATTATATTTTAAATGGTATTCTGACACCAGAAACCACTGATAATGATATCCTTTAGAAAAGCAGCAGCTTGAGTTTAGTTTCACAATTACACACAATGCAGAACCTTTTCGCTTCTTTTAACCTCTATTCTACATAAACGTGGCTAAAGAAAAAAAAAACTCCAAAAAAAAATCAGAGAATTTAATTTCAACCACCTGACGTAACAATGAAAGTATCCGACTTTCTGAACATGAGTAATGGATGAGTTCTTAATGGTTTCCCCTCCACCGCTCTTAGTTTCCCAAGATTAGGACTGACTAGGGAACAAGTTTTTTCGAACATAAACTTTGTTTCTTGGGAAATGGCCTACATTCAGAAACGTCTTAGAACCAAGCATTTAAAAAAAAAACTAATAAATAATCATAAATCAAAATACATTAAAATAAAGTTACAGTACATCATCGCTCCTAGCAGGTCCACCATGCTAGAAGATCGTTTCAAAGGTTCATAAAAGTCTTGACTGGAAATTGTTTCCTGCATCTTGATGGAGAGTGTTCGTTAAACTATAGAAATCGCAAGTTGGGTGACGTCCACACTACTGGATCTGGTGAGGGGCCGGGAGACTTTTGTGTTCGACCAAGTGAAGACAATAGACATGTGCTGGTCCCGTTTCCTCAAGTCCTCAGAACCTGGAAAGAAATGACAGGGCGTGAAGTGGACGGCGGCTCACGATGGTTCCGGACCCAGCTCTTTTGGGGCCAGCCTTGCTCAGCAAGTCAGCAAGGGGGGGGGGGGGTGTCTTTCGAGTGACCCCGACTCCATCAAGTAGCGCTTGGGACGCCGAAGACGCAGTCCGGGGCACACCACCCAACCAGTCCGGTGGGGGAGGGGCGACCCCCAACTCGACCCACTCCCTCTCACCTCTCTGCCCCAGACTCTCGCCCATCTCCAGCTTACCCCCCTCTTTTTCACCTTCCTAGAAACTTAAGAGACCCCCACCCCCATTTCTCCACCTAAAAGCCCAACTCCCGGCCAGACTCGCCCCCACCCACCCCCACACTTCGGCCATCCATTCTTTAGTCTCAAAAACGCGATTCGCAGGAGCCGCCGGGCCCTTACCGCGTCTGCCGAGTGCTGCCCCCTTCAGGCGGAGTTGGAGGTGCTGCGGAGAAGCCTGTGGCCGTGCACTTGGGAGAGCGACTGTGGGTGCGGGTGCTGCTGGGGGTGCGGGTGCGGGTGCGGATGCGGAAAGGGGTGGTGCTGCTGGGGTTGGGGCTGGAGCTGGGGCTGAGCGTGGTGCTGGGGTTGGGGTTGGGGTTGAGGCTGGGGCTGGGGCTGGAGCTGGAGTTGCGGCTGGGGCTGCGGCTGCCGGGTCGGGGGCGGAACCAGGTGCTGCTGCTTCTGCCGCGTGGACTTGACCGCCAGGATAGCCTGGCGGTTCTTGTACTGCACCATCTGCAGGGTGATCTCGGCGTTCCAGCCCTGGTCCTGCGGACACCGAAAGTCGATCTCCTTGCCCTCGGCCATCACTACCGTGAAGTACATGTACTTCCCCTTGCGCTCCACGCAGTCCACCGTCTTCATATTGGAAAAGTGCAATTCCTTGAGCTTGACCGGTGGCTCCAGGCCGGCGACGGCCGGGCCCCCCGATTGGGGCGGCTCGGCGGGCCCCGGGCCCGGCCCCGGCCCCTGCCCCGGCCCGGGCTGCGGCTGGTGTTGGAGCTGCTTGGGCGGGATGAGCAGCAGTCCCTCCTCGGTGAGGATGCAGCACTTCTTCTTCCAGAGCTGCAGCAGCCCGTCGCTGCGCTTCTCCAGCACGCCCTCCTTCACAGCCTTGCAGCCGCTGCTCTCCAGCATCCTCCTGGCACCGCGGGGGCCGCCGCTCGGCTCGGCTTCTCCGCGTCCCGCCGCGCGGGCCGGAGGCAGCAGCAGAAGACGCGCGCCGTCCTCGCCCCAGTGGCTGCCGCGGCCGCCCGCCCGGAGCGCCCAGAAGAGGCTGACGCGCAGCAGGCAGAGGGACGGCCGCTCCGGGTCCCGCCAGGCGGGCAGCCGCGTCCTGGTGCGCCGCAAGGTCCCGGAGCTGCGAGCTGCCGGGTCTCTGCCGTCCTCTGGCGAGCGCTCACCGAAGGGCACTGGCCGGGCCCCCTCGCGGCGCTTTTGAATGGGCCATCTCCCCCACCCCCGAGTGACACCCAGCGGAAAAGGCGGCTCCTGGCACCCGCGCTGCGGGGGAAAGCCCGGCTCGGGGAGGCGCTCGGCCGCGGGCACACGCCTCATTCACTTGGGGCCTGGCCAAAGCCGGCCGTGTGCACGCCCCCCGCCGCCTCGCCCCGCCCCCCGCCGCCTCGCCTTGCCCCGCCCCGCCCCTCCTCCCGCCGCCCACCGCCTTCCGCGCGCCCTCCAAGCGGGGCGGGGACGCTGCCGAACCCCGAGCCCCGGAAACTCCTCCTCTGGGCCCCGGGCCACCGCCGAGGGCCTGGCGACGAGTGCCGCCGCCGCCGCCGCCTTCTAGCCTCTGCCCGGCTCGCCGCAGCTCTCCGCTCCCAGTCGCCTTCAGGGGGAGACCGCCGCCGGGACCCGGGGGACCCGGAGCCCCGCGGAAGGCGGCCGCCCGCCCCAGGACGCCTCGGTCAACAATTTCGTGCCCCGAGACGGAAAGGACCGCGCGGCTCCGCACGCGCCTTCGCTCCCGGCTTCGGAACCGGCCTTCTGGGCACTGACGAAGCTTCCCGACCCTGGCGACCAGCGGGCCACTTTCCTGCCTGATGCCCCCTCCAGCCTGTCTCGGGTCATTTTAGTGGAACAGTCTCTTTTACAGACCGAAGGGACGTCCAGTGCGCAGAACCCGCGCACGCTGACACCGTGGAGCCCTTAGGTCCCCGCCTCCCTCTCTTGGCCGCCGCCCGACCGCCCACGTCTGGGCTTTGGACGCCCCTTGGGGACTGGGGGGCGGGGGGGGGGCTCGGGGGCGTCCAGGGTAGCCGTTGGGTTTTTCCCAGGCCCCGCCGCCCCGCGGGAGACGGGGAGACAAGGCTTGCATCCGGCCTCCGTAACCCCCCGGGCCCTTCCCCCGTGCCCTGGTCGCCGCGTGTTGAAATGAACTCTGGCAGTGAGTTTGGGTTTCATTTTCTTTTGTTGTTTTAAATTATTTTATTGGGAGCTTTTACAGATACAGTATTCCATAGTTCAATCACATCAAGCAGTACTGTACAATTGCTACCACCGTCAGTTTCAAAACATTTTCTTCTTGAATTCCTTTTACCGCCTCCCTCCCTCCCCAAACAGGAACCATTATTGATGATTGATTGATTGACTTGGCCACATCTTGCACCATCCAATATATCCATTCACATAAAATTCTCTTGTTTTTCCCCTCAAGTGGGGTTATACAGTCATCAATGCTATCAGCTCCCCTTCACATACCCCCCACCCTCTCTCCCCATTCCCTTAGGAAACCATTACTCCTCTTACTGCTTCTGAAGGGTTATGTATATACCACCTTACATGAATCAAACAATCTTAATTATAAAAATGAGCGTGGAATAGAAAGGGGGACCGATTTCAGGGATCTACATTTAACCTCTGGAGTACAGACAACAGGGAAGTGAGTGAAGGGACACATCTGACAGTATACGGTATGAAAAAGTGCTAACAATTTGTAAATTAAGGGTTCATGGGGGGGGGGGGGAATATGGGAAGCTGGTACTGAGGGCCTAAGTGGAGGATGTTTTGAGAGTGATGATGGCAAGTGTGCAAATGTAATATGCATACATTGACGTATGTATGGATCATGATGGGAGTTGTATGAGACCCCAGTAAAATGATTTATAAAAAACGAGGGGGAAAGAGCTTATACCAAGGGCTCAAGTAGAAAATATTTGGAAATGAAGATGGCAACATGTATACAAATATGCTTGATACAAATGATGTATGGGATGTTATAAGAGCTGTAAATCAGTTTTGAAAAAATGAACATACCTAAGTCTAAACGTGATTCATGAAGTTAAAAAACATAATAGTAAGGGAAGGAAATATTTAAAAGCCAGACGACAGTTATATCTTTCTTGTAAATGGCACATTTGGAGTCTCGAGGCACAAAGAGGAAAACATTCATTTCAGGACTTTGGGTTCCTCGTCCCCGCCGACCCCTCTTCCTTCTGGCAAACAGACTTTCCCCGGAAGCTGCTTCCAAAGGGGAGGCAGAACACAGCTTACACCCAGAGGTCGCCTCTTGGTGAGGAAGTCCATCCCGTGGGTCAAGCTCTCCGAGAGGGAAATAAGCACCAGCAGGAATGAGCGGGCCCGAGGGGGCCGCTCCGGGCCAGGCGAGGGAGGAGACGGGGCGGCCGGGGCGGGAGACGAAGGAAGCGAGGGCTCGGGGCGCCCCCGGGACAAAGGAGGGGAAGAGGAAGTGAGAGATGGGCGTGGGGCGCCTAGCCCGAGTCAGATTCCAAAGGGCCTGTGTGTCATGCTAAGTGGTAAGAACTTAATCCTGAAGGTTGGTGGAGAACAAAGGGTAACTTTTAAGCATGGGAGGGTCTTGAGTCTTCAAGGGAAAATACCTTTCAGATCAAAACCAAACTCACTGGCCTCCATTCGGACTCGCAGAGACCCCCAAACTAAGGGGAGATGCCTGAGGAAATGGGGGATTCCAGAACAAACCCTCTGCGCACAGAATTAATTGCAAGTCGTGAGATGCTAAGAATTTTCAAATTGCTTATGGGTGAGCAGGTTTGCTTTTCAGAGTAAAATAATTGCTAAAAGTCTGTAAAGTTTCAGAGTAAAACGACATTAAAATGACTGGTAATTCTACCAATGACGAACACAACACCTAACATCTTAGTCTAACATCCTTTGTAGAACAAGTGAGCATTCCAGAGAATTTCCACATAACCAGCTGTTCATCCTTTTAACAGTATGTTACTCTTGCTCATTTAAAGAGGATACTTGAAATCTGTGATTCAGTCTCAGAAGGCAGGTGTAGTTGGGGATGGGGGAGGGGAGAACATTTCTAATGGAAAAACACTGACTAGAATGGGCTAGAACCATTTTTTGTTTTAGACAAGATGGGGAACAAGAAACAAACTACTAAGGTGTAATCTGGAAGCCCAAGTCATGGTTTTCTGAGGAGACACAATGTAAATTTGGTGCTTTCTAAAATGTAGTGTATCCATATGCAATAAATATATTGTCCTAAATTATCTCAGAATGTCTAGACAATGAGATTCACAGACAATGCATTGTAAGGCATTAGTTATTGCTAAAAAAAATGAGCAACAGAATTTTGGCTGTAAGTATTATGAAAAACAAATATCACTGAATGTTGTTTTTAATTTAGTAGACAAAGCAACCAATCATTGTTTTGGTGAATTTGAAATGGCAGATTCAAACCACAGCTTGTGGCTGTTAGCATCAAAGTCAGATTTGTCCAATTGGCAACATCTGTCACAACTGATGGTTTTGTCCTTTGTTACAGTTCATCATTGGCGTCTAAGATATCAGGGGGTGATCAAAGTTCTGTCTTCATCCCACACTAAGACATCACTCGTTGTTTGCCTTTTGCTTCCCTGACCAGTGTCAACCTCTGTAGGTTCCTCCTCCTTTCCCCTTCTTTGAGTGTTCAAGAGCACCCGTTTTCCTTCCTCGGACCTCTTTACATATATCCTTTGGTGATCTCATTGCTTTTGAAACTTTCTACATGCCAAAGACTTCCAAATTCATGCCTCTGGTTTAAAAATTCACTAGTTGTCCAGCAAAGAAAGAAAGACCACCACCATTTAAAAATACTACTGACATTGAAAGTTAATGAAGAAGGAACACTGGAGAACTGCTGCTGTATTTAGACAATTGAACCTCCCACTGCCAGCAGAAACAGGTCTGGGCTTGGAAGAAGGAGGGTGGTGAGGCTCACATATCTTGGATATGTTATGGAGAGTGACCAGTCCTTAGAGATCCTTAGAGAAGGGAATTATGCTGGATACAGAGAGTCGGAAAAAAAAAAGAAAGACTCAATTCCTCCATGAGATGGGTTGACATAGGAGCTGTGTCACTAGGCTCAGACATAGCCATGATAGTGGGGTGCACGGGACTAGACCCCGTTTTGTTCTGTTGAACAGAGTTGCTGTGGAGAACATTCAGTGTAGGCACCTAATGACGACAGCAGCGCGGCAAAGGGATGCATCCTACTGGAGACAGCCTCTGAGTCGTTCCGGGAGGGAGAGGAGCGTCTGAGGCAATTTACAATGCTAGTGAGTGAGAGTCCTGGAAGACTGTAGGCTATGCACCACAGGTTGACAAACATACGTATTTGGCATTGTACCCCCTTTTCACAATATTGATCACTCAGCACCCTCCTGGCAATTCAAACCATTTTCAGGTTAGCCCACTATCTAGGATAGAGTGTAGTTATCTGCTTTTGCGACCCACCTACCCCTCTGCATTGTTCCAGAAGCCCCAGGGGGCAGTATCAGGCACTTTGGGAAAACGCTATTCTAGACAATTGATTAAAAGAAGATCTATTGTTTACTGGATGGAACTGGTCTGATACAGTTCTGAAATACCTGGGTTTCAGCGAACTTCCACTAAACCTGTTAGCCTTGGGTGGCCTTACTGAAATGCCGGTGACATCGCGTCCAGTCTACCACCACCACCTCAGCTCACACAGACAAGCAGTGGTCTGAAATGCTGGGGTCGCCTAAGGTTCATGATCCCAAGAGGTATAGTTGGTTCAACAATTCAGCCTTCAAAATAGAAAGTCTTCAGTTTTGATGTATCCCAAGCACTATTATGATTTGGACAGTTTCCATTTACACTTCTCTATAGTGCTGCTTTGGCATCTAATAGAGAACTCAAATTCCTGATCTCCAACATTCAACCTAAGCTGCACTACCAGAAGCCTCGCCCTTCAGAGTATATAGCAATACCATCAGGACAGTTGCTCAGACCTTGGAAAACTGTGGACCAGTACTACTATTAAATCAGGTGCGAGGCAGCCTCGTGCTTTAGAGACCTTGCCCTTTATTTTCTTCTTTTTCTTTCTCTCTTTATTTAAATCATTTTATTGGGGGCTTATACACCTCTTACCACAACCCATACATACATCCAACTGTATGTCAAGCACTTTTCTACATTTGTTTCCCTTTCATTCTGCCCTCCACCTAAGCCTCCGTATCAGCTCCTCATTTCCCCCCTCCCTCCCCACCCTTCCTCCCTCTGGCATGAATCGGTAAGGAGCCCAAAATACCATATGTTTCTGGAATTTTAGACTGTACTCTCTGTACTTTGGATTCAAACTGGCCCCCAGACTCTTTCCAGGGTGTCTTTACTAGGGGCTGCTTTCCAAGGAATTATATCGCCAGGATATGCAATGGTCCGTAGGGAGTATCTTAAGCAGGGTTCTTTAGAGAAACAAAACCAGGACACGTATGCTGATAGATAACGTACGATAATGGTGATGGTGATGATAGATAGAGACAGGACAAAGAAGTATAGCAGCTAATTAGTCCACACAGCAGTACAGAGGGTTCTGTTCAACTCACTTCTGTGGAACTGTTAATATACTGAAAGTCCTTCAACTCAGAGGGCTGCCAGGTTCAAGGTCAAGGAAGCAGATATTTGAGACTTCTTTGGGGCAATGCAGGCATAGCCCACCCCAGGCAGCAAACAGCAGAGCAGATCACCAACAGTCAGCAGCTCAGGAGGTTAGCAAAGCAGGACCAGCTGGCATATTGAACTCAAGCAATGCAAAATGACAGGATCCAGCAGTCTGAAGCTCAAGCGTTGTACACACCAGCAGCATGGTGAAGCAGATCTCAAAGGGTCTTCAAGCTTCAGTGACCCATGGGTTGACTGTCCCACAGGTAGTGTAGCTCCCAAGCTGAGGCAGAGGATTAGGTAAAGCAGCCTCACACGGGCCTGATGACCAGAGAGCAAGGGGCAGACCTTGCTGAGTCGCTCATCTCTTTGTCCTCCAACCAAATGCTGCCTGATTAATCCCACATGTCCCTATTGGCCAGGTTGGCACAATAAACCTACCTATCACAGAGCGTGTTAGTCTGGGTTGACTAGAGAAACAAAGTCATAAAGACTCATATGAGAATAAGAAAGCTTTATATAAGAGCAGTTGAATATTGAGAAAACATCTCAGTCCAGTCCAGATCAAGTCCATAAGTCTGATATTAGCCCATATGTCTGAAACCAATCTATAAATTCCTCTTCAGACACACACAACACATGCAATGGCACTGAGTCCAGGAAGATCAGAGGCCAGTGGGTGGAAAGTCTTGCGGATCTAGTGGCGGTAGAAGCATCTTAGCGCTGGCATGGATATCCGTGTAACTCCTCCAGCTCCATCAGTGTGTCTCCATGTGGCTCATTGTCAGTCATGCCTCATGGGAAGCAAGTGTGTATTCCACCTCCAACGAGCTATTGAACTCTCTAGCGCCTCCAAAAGATGTCATCCACCTGCAACCTGATTGACAGGCTATGCTCCATCCCTCACTCTAAGTCTCAAACTGACAACAGATGATGTAACTACCACACTTGCTTCCTCCCCCCACTATCACAGCTCCAATTCTACCTTACAAATCTGGCTAGACCAGAGCATGTACAATGATACAGATAAGAGCTGGAAACACAGGGAACCCAGGACAGATAAACTCTCAGCGATACCAGGAGGGGAACGAGAAGGTGGGGGGGAATTGATCACAATGATCTACATGTGGGACCCACAGCAGAAGGGTGGGTGAAGGGAGGCAGAAGTTGGTGTGAGACATGAAAAAAATGACTTATGGATTACCATATTATGAGTTATGTATGGGGGTTCATGAAGAAAGGAAGGTGGTGGAGAGGGAAAATGAACTGATGCCAAGGGCTCGGTGGAAAGAAAATGTTTTGAAGATAATGATGGCAACGTATGTACAGATATGCTTGACGTGATGCATGGATTATGATAAGAGCTGTGGGAGCTCCCAATAAAAGGATTAAAAAAAAAATTTTTTTTTTTGCATCACTGCCCTCAGGTGGTGGGAGTAGGAGGCCCAGCCTTTGCTCCGTGGAGCTGGAATTGAACCTCCATCCCAGTGGGCCGCAGTCCCACGCACAACCACTACGCCACCGGAGCTCAGCCTAAAAAAAAATTTTAAACCAACAAAAAAATAATTTAGTCTCATAGGTTTACTAGGAGTTGAAACTGACTGGATGGCAGCAGTTTGGTGGGGCTTTGAGGAGGTAGCACTTCTCCAGTCATATTCAGAGTGCTTTCAAACCTGAAGGGCTCATCCTCCAGGACTAAATGAGGTCATGGTTTTCATGGTTCATACCTCAGAAGTGATATTGTCGCCTCTGCTTTCTTCCTCGTCTGTCTTTGTGGAGAATTTCTGGTGGAATCTGTTCACCATGGGTGGCCCTGCTGGTATTTGAAAGACCAATGGTACAGCTTCCAGCATCACATCAACACATAAGCTACCACAATGCAACAACTGACAGAAAAGCGGGACTTCTGAGCAACCATCTATTTCCCTAATTTCCTCCCATAGCACATATCACCTGCTAAAATAATATTGGATCATTTTATTTCCTCCTTACTAGAAGATAAGTTCAATTGAGGAAGAATTCTTGGTTTGGTTTTGTTTTTAATTCTTATTTTTTAAGGTGTCATCTAGATCAGTTTTTGGTAAACAGTAAAGAACTCAAGCAGTAAAGAAATTTCATATTTAAGCAGAAAGTCCTATTTATAATAAAGAAAATTTTTTAAAAAGTGAAAAAAGGGCTGAGCCCCGGTGGCGTAGTGGTAGTGCGCGGGACTGCGGCCCAATGGGATGGAGGTTCAATTCCAGCAGTGGGGCTGGGCCTCCTATTCCCACCACCGGAGAGCAGTGATGCCCCCCCAAAAAAAAGAGAAGAAAAGAAATTTCATGAAATCCTTTTGACATATTTGTCATAAATGCACCTTAAACTACAAAAGAAAAAAATCACTGCCATCGAGTCACCACTGATTCAGAGACCCCTGTGGCTTACAGGAGTCGAAAGTCCAGTCTGTCTCCCACATTGCTGGTTTTGAACTGCTGGCCAGGCTGACTGCAGCCCAACATGAAGCCACTACACCACCAAATAGAGCTTTTATACATTTTGAAATAGAACTTTGTAAAAGAAAATCTAAAAAACTTGCTACATCGGTATTTATTTGACATATATATACATATATATAGAGTACCTGGTCCACATGCTAGGTCTTTGCTTCTTTTGGGGGGGGCATCACTGCCCTCTGGTGGGAGTAGGAAGCCCACCCTTGCTCCTGGAGAGCTGCTGTTGGATTTGAACCGCCAACCCAGTGGGTCGCAGTCCCAGTCTCGCACTCACCGGGGCTCAGCCCGGTCTTTGCTTCTTATACTCATTCCATATGTGCCATCTAAAATAAGTTCCACCAGCATTTCTGGCTCTGAGCTTCAGACAACCTAGCATTGTGAGATGTTCAACTTAACGACCAACCTATATAAGACGCTTTGGGGCTGCCATCAGGTGAATGTCCAACTGCGACCCGAGAGATCGGCAATACAAACCCAGCAGCCACATCATACATGGGAGGAAGATGACGCCAATCTGCCCCTGTCAAAATGAACCAGCTTGGAAATCCTATATGGGATTGATCCGAGTTGGAATTGACTTGATAGTACTGGATTTTGGTATTTTAATCATCCTAGCTTTGTATATAGTCAGAATGACCATAAAGGATGGGACCCACAGTAATGAAATTGGATTGATAACGGTTTCTCTTAATTGATAGTTACAAAAGCCAACTGCTTTGCCAATTAATCAATACTGGCTTCAAGACCTTTAACAGAACTTGGGACGTAATTATGAACCATTTCTTTTCATTTACAACCTGACTGCAATACTCCAAAAATCTTAGTCTATGAATTTACTAATTTGTATTGTAGATTCAGACTCATGACAATAAACATTGTAATATGAATAGAACAAAAGTCAATGTGGAGATGAGCCAGATGAAACATACAATTTTTCCTCTAGTTCTTTAATGCTTCCTCCCCTCACCCTCACTATCAAGACCCCAATTCTACCTTACAAATCTAGCTACACCAGAGCATGTACAATGATACAGATAGGAACTGGAAACACAAGAACCCAGGATAGACAAACCCCAATATTGAGAGTAAGCCATACTAGGAGGGGAAGGAGAAAGTGGGGAAGACATGGGAAACCAATCACAATGATCTATCTATAACCCCCTCCCAGTGGGGTGGACAATAGACGTGTGGAGACATTGGTCAGTGTAAGACATGAGAACATAATAATTTATAAATTATCAAGTGTCCATGAGGGAGGGACGGGGAAAGGGAGGGAGAACATGAGCTGACACCAAGGGCTCAAATAGAAAATGTTTTGATAATGTTGATGGCAACAAGTGTACAAACGTGCTTGAAATAATGGATGGATATATGGATTGTGTTGAGTTTTTGTGTGTGTGTGTGTGTGTTGGCATCATTGCCCTCTGGTGGGAGTGGGAGGCCCAGCCTTATTTCCTGGAGAGCTGCTGCTGGATTCGAACCGCCAACCCTGTGGGCCGCAGTACCACACACAACCACTAAGCCACCGGGGCTCAGCCCTGTGATGAGTTTTAAGAGTCCACAATAAAATGATATTTTTAAAAAGTCAATGTCAAGAAACATTTCAAAGTCTATCTATGAAAATATAAATCTGTTCCCCCTATCAGTGTATGGAGGATGATAACCAAATAGGCCATTTGTTCAGAGTGCAGTTTAGACTTTGTAGCCATTCGTTTTCTTCATATTATAAAAAATTCATGTTTGAAATGCTTTAATAATTCTAATTTCTAAGATGGTTCAAGTTTAAAAAGTTAAATATTAACTCGTAAACACAGAACTGTGACTTGTGGGGGTGTTATATCTTCCTGTACACTGTTCTTACTAGTTGATCAACTTTTGGGGGCCCTGGTTGGAGTAATAGTTACGTGTAGGGCTGATGACAGTAAGGCTGGCAGTTCAAAACCACCATCAGCTCTGCAGGAGAAAGACCGCACTTTCTCGAGTGTCAATCATTACAGCCTCAGAAACTCAGAGTTCCAGCCGGCCCTACAGTGTCGACATAGGCTTGATGCCAGTGAGTTTGTTTTGTTTGAGTTGAGCAACTGGTAGAGAGTAAGCAAAGCCCACGCAGGCCTTCAACAAGACGTATTGAGAATGGCTGCAGCAGGGCCTCAAATTTATGGATTGGGAGGATAATCAAAGGCCAAAGTGCTCTGTTGAACAGAACTGTAAACCCTGTACAGCACCTTGACAGTTGATCAACTATCGCCACCTTGTGGTCAATTTGTATACCACATTGAACAAGTAAAGGATGTTTTGGTACTCAGTTGTTTTTGAAACTTGCAACCAACTTGTGGATCCTTAATTTATGAATGAGCAAATAATGAAATCAATATATTATGTACTGGTGATTTTTTTGTTAAATACACGTTTTACATCACACGTACAAAATTTCTCATGTAGATTGTGCCCTAGATCTGAAGTTCACTGAACTACTAGGTAGAGATGAAAACACTGGTCAGCTAGGATTTAGAGAACTACAAAAAGGTTTAGGTCTGATGACTACGCATCCGTTTTGGAGAGCCAAACGGGATGAGTGGCAAGCTCACTTAAGACACACAGACATGGGATGAATGCATTCATAGCGATCTAACAGCAAAGAGTAAGCTGCTACCTAGCTTCCTGGCGTCAACATGAAAGCTGTCTGCCTCTTCTTCCTCCGAACAGCTGATGGGTTCAAACTGGGATCTTCTGGTTAGCACAAGTTGAAAGCAACTACTCCCCAGGGCTCTTTGGTTTGGTGGGCAATTAAAAGGTATCTATTGTGTGCCTTGTGGTGTAGTGGTTGCACATTGGATGACTAGTTGCAAGGTTTGAAATTTGAAAACAACTCAGGAGAAAGAGGGGCAGTTCTACCCTGCCCTGTGTCGGAACCGACTCGGCACTAAGGTTTTTGTTTTGATGGTATTTGAGCACAATTCGTGACAATGCACAGAATAGATCCAAATGGCCAAGTTTCCAAGAGCCTTGGAGAGAAGGGGCCCTTATACGTAGTAGGTAGCATGTTGCATCATTAACAGCAATGTCAACAGTTCAAAACCAACAGCTGCTCCGAGAAAGGTGGTTTTCTGCTTCCCCTAAACATTTAGCCTCAGAGACCCACAGGGACAATTCTACAGTGCTGTAGTCATGTTTTTAGTTTTTATCCAAATCAGGGCAGGCAGGGTGAAGGGGCATGTTACTGAAGATGACCAAGTACTGAAATCCAGGAATCTCATTGCACAGGAATTACTCATTAGGGTAATATTACCTTTGAAGCCACACAGTAGCTGCAGAGTGGATGAAACAGAGCAGGAGTTTGGCTTTTGCCTTAAGTCCAGAACATAAAGGAGACATTCGAGAAGCCGTTAAGACTAGGCAAGTGACCCTCTGAAGGAGCCTGAGACGTGCCAGTAACAGGACAGTCTGTCTTACTATGTGTTGAGCATTGTGCCCTGGCTGTATAGCTTTAAAGCTCCAATCCCCATAACAGACCAAGAACACCTAAAACCTTTCTGTAATTTTCGACTTAAACTGATCCTGTAATTTGCAACTCAAATGTGTAATAGTCACATGGACAAATCCATTTAAATAAAAATCCCCAAACAACTCCCTGTTGCAGTCTTTTCTTTTTACATTAATCAAATAATTATTTTCTGTATCTGAAATAGTCTTATGTGGCAGGGAAGGCCATTATCCTCATGTCCTGTCTCCTATTCCCTAATCTAGATACCGACCTAGACAACACTCCCATGTCCTGTACATTTCCAAGCCGCCTCTGGGTGCTTAGAAGTCTGAGAGAATTGACACTATTCAATCTGTGTCTTAGAAAAATGAGTAATTTCCAAAAATTCAGCTAAGGAAAAGATGGTATGGAAACTTGTTGAGGCACCTGACAGGGACTTTAGAAGAGGAACTTGACTTTGTAGGTCACTGTCCCCGATAAGGATGAACTCAATGAGCATCATGAATGAGTTAATTTCCTGGAAGCAGCCAGACCCACAAAGTAGAATGAAACGTTTTCCGCCAAATTCAATAAAATTTCCACAAAATTTCCAATAAATTTATTTGAAAAAGCCCTTGTCTTAGCAGACAGTGGATCATAATTCATATCTGATACCTATATGAATCTATTGAATAAAAGTTATCATCCAGAAATCACGTTTTCCTGAGACTTGTCACCTTCTCAACCTTTGTGTACGAATGGAATGAATAAGAAATCAGGCAACACAGGATTGTAAAGCTTCCAATGCAAGTGGGCTGTGTTCCTAAATTATGAGACTTGTATAATTATGAGTTATTTGCTTTGTGGTAGAATATTCTTGATCAAATTATATTCTGTATCCAAACCTTTTTATCTTGTGGCAGAGAAGGTCATCATCCGAACCTCAATTCTCCCACTTCCTAACCCTGTCATAGACGATAGTCCCAAAGCCATGTAAATCCAGAGCCTCCTTGCACACTGTCAGCACAAACAATGGGCGCTTCTTGAAAGGAGGTGGAATAAAAGACCACTGCCTCCTCTGGCAACGTTGGCTACCAAGAACCCAGACACCGTCTAGAGCTCCAGCAGCATTGTGGACCAGAAAAGCAATATTGAAAAGAAAACTTAGTCAAGGGTAACAACAACAGTGTAAAAACCTAAGAACCAAAAAGCTATCAACTCTAGATTCTACATTCAAGAATAAAAAGTTGGCTCAGAAATTTTTAAAAAGTATACCATGGCAAGTGTGAAGCTATTGCTTCTCCATCTATTTCTATACACTCAGATTTTTCCATCAATGTGGTGCTTCCACCCTTCCGGGAAGAATGCCACACTCTTCCATGAGGAGGTATGTTGGGCGGGGTTGTTTTCCAAGCAACTGGAGGACAGGCCGTGCTAACCTCAGTGAGTGAAAGACATTGTCATGATGGAAATTTTTCTTGGGTGCAACTTTCCCAGTCACTCTCAACCAATATGGTTTTCTACTGTCTTAAAACTTCTTCCTAAGTAAGCACCCACACTCTGAATATCCCGAGAAAACCTCATCAAAATTACCTTTTGGATATAGAGAAGAGATCCCCTCAGAAACCACTGCTATGATTGCAGAAAATTGGAACCCTTATGGCAATACTATTCTGACATACTCTTGCATATGCCTGGATTTTTTTTTTGGGGGGTGGGGAGGGCATCGATGGCCTCTGGTGGGACTGGGAGGCCCAGCCTTGTTCCTGGAGAGCTGCTGCTGGATTTGAACCCCCAACCCAGTGGGCCCCATCCCCGCACTCAACCACTACGTCACCAGGGCTCAGGCCGGATTTTTTATGTATATATGAGAAAACACAAGGCTCCTTTTTCTTTGGCCTGGAGACAAATGCAGAGCAACTACATTTCCTGGAGGTGGGAGAGGAGGGGGCAGGAGTGTCAGAATATTGTTAAAGTCTAGAATAACTCTGAATCTCTAAAATTACTGTTAAGTGCGAACACACAGCCTGATGTTCCCAACATAAAAAGTATAATTTTTCATCCTTATGCTTAATGGTTCTTAAAAAACATCAGACTATTTCCTTTACCTAAAAGGATTATTTTGGGTTGTTTTTTTTTTTTTGGGGGGGGGGTTGCATCACTGCCCTCTGGTGGGAGTAGGAAATGATTACTCTTTTAGCACACACTTGAAATATGCATTTAACATTAAATGAAAAATAAATGCTATCAAATCCATTGATTCATGTGTCCCATAGTGTTAACTGCTCACCAAAGGGGTTTGAATGGTAGTTTGGAACAAGTGTATAGCCAGGCGTTCATTCCAAGGCAACTGAGTGGACTCTCACTAATCATTTGGTTAGGAACCAAACTTCTAATTATTCCCACCCATCGTGGACTCCAACTAAGTCTTTAGGTCTAACTTGCTGGTTTAAGATAAAGGTATAAAGCAGTGTCACCTAGCTTAAGATACACAAGAGCAAAGAAGTTTTCTTCCCAATCTATTTATATTATACTCCTCATTCACATGAAAACCATATTGTAACGAATGGTCCTTATAATACTCTTCCCCCACACACAAACTTCCCACCCCAAAGCCTCATGGTTTAACAATTGAATAATTTATTACATGCAGTTGAGTCCTTTCTGAATCATAGCGACCTTGTGTGCAAAAAACAAACTAGGTCTGGACTCTGCCATCTTGTTCGAGCCGTTGGTCACTGTGTCAGTCCATCCTTGATGATCTTCTATCTTGGTACTCTTCCACAAAGTATGCTTCTTTCTTCAAAGACTGGCGCCTCCCAAGTACAAGAGACGCCTCACCATCCCTGTTTCTAAAGAGCATGCTGGCTGTACTTCTTCTAAGGCAGATTTGTTGGTTCTTTTAACAGTTTAGGGCGCACTTTCAATATTCTTCTCCAGTACTGTAATTCAAATGCATGTTCTTTGATCCACCCGTTCAGCCATATGCAGCTGAACTTTAAAACCTTTTAGAGAGGTTAATAAACTATAAAAATTGCATTTTGGGGGGGAGGGAAGGGCAAAAATGAAGAGCTGATATGAAGGGCTCAAGTAAAAAGCAAATGTTTTGAGCATGATGATGGCCAAATGTACAAATGTGCTTGACAATGAATGTATGTGTAGATTGTGATAAGAGTTGTATAAGTGCCCAATTAAATAAGTGCATTTAAAAAAAAATCCAAGGTAAGCAATTACTTCAAATTCTCAACAAAATGAATAAAATCCTGTTCTTCCCTGCTGTAAACAATACTTGATCTTTTATCAGCAAACTTATCTAGACCATTTTCTCTTCCTGAAATCTTATACCTAAAAGGTCAAATCATACTGCCAGTAGAAATAAAATCATCTGTTGGCAAGTTGTATGACTATGACAAGAAATTAACATGAATATTCAAAACAAAAACACATTTTAAAACTTTAAGCTTTCTCTAAATTTACTAGTTCCTAAGAATTGATTTAACCATCTCAAAAGTTGTCTTGATTTCTGACCTTAAGTACTAGATTAAGAACTTTATTGTGATTAAATTTAAAGAAATCTACAAGTGGGTTTAGATAAAACCACCTTTTATCACTTTTGCTTAAGATCAAGACCAGCTAGTTTTACAAGGGATCTGGCACAGGCTTAACATTCAAAAGTGGAGTGTTCCAGTACAGCAGAGCGCACACCTCTCTAACAGGAGATTAACTGCTTATTCTGCCAGTGGAACAGTCTACCACTTAATCCACCCAAGTGTGTGACCCAAGTTCCTTGATCTTTTACTTACCTTGTAAAGTTCCTTTACCAAACTTGGTAGTGTCTCAGGATGAGCTATTTATGGGAATGTCATTTGGCCAGGTATATGAAATCAGTAAATACAAATGATGTAAAAAATGTTTAAATATAAAGTAATTTAAACTTTCCTAAAGCTTCTATTTTGAAAAACTATCCTTTTAAAAGCACTATTGTATTTTTAAAATACTACAATTTGTGACCTTTCAAGATTGTTTTCTCACTTGACAAGAACCTTACTTCTCCTATCTCCTTTGGGGATTTTGTGGAATAGTAGAGCACTGAAAAGTTTTGTTCAATTTTATTGTATTTCCAACTATATGAAAGCAAGCAGTTCCAGCTCATATATGTACAGATTTCAAGCATCACATGCTTTAACTTATCTCTGAAATCAGTGGGTAGCCTCACACACATTCTAGCAGTCTCGTTGGCCAAGGTGTCTTCAAAATCAGGAGACATTTTGTACCATGAAAAATCTTTAAAATCAGCCTAGTATAATGAACAAAAATCTTCTCTAAAATATCGAAGCTTAGTAACTGGATTGTTGCCCATAAACTTCTAAATGGATCAAGCACTTTAAGTTAGGTCAGGAAAACCTCAAAATGTAAAACAGGAAGACAGACAGCCTTAAATGAAGAAATTGTGGCTTAACTTCAGAAACTGAGGGGCTGACCACAGAATTATCACTCATGACATCGCCTATTTGAAGTTAGGCTCTCACATGGTTCAGCATTTCCAATTTTGAGTTGATATCCTGAATATCTGCTTGAGGGACACTAAAAGCATTGTGAAAAGGTAATCTAGCTCTAAGTTGTTTGTTTGTTTGTTTGTTTTGGGCATCACTGCTCTCTGGTGGTGGCAGTAAGAGGCCCAGCCCACTGTTGGAATTGAACCTCTGTCCCAGGGGGCCGCAGTCCCGCGCACAACCACTACGCCACTGGGGCTCAGCCTTAGCTCTAAGTTTATCTTTCAATCACACCTTAAAATCAAACCTAATGTGGACTATAATTTTTTGTGTGTGGCATCACTGCTCTCCGGTGGTGGGAGTAGGAGGCCCAGCCCCACTGCTGGAATTGAACCTCCGTCCCAGTGGGCCGCAGTCCCGTGCACAACCACCGGGGCTCAGCCCAGTACACAAATTTTAACACAGAATGAGTCTTGAATTTACAAATACAATCCAATAAGCAAAATAGTGATTTCTGAAGGATCAGTTAAACTCAAGCAGAAAGATGAGCTCAAGTTACAGAACCTGCTTCTTGGGATTGCTAAACAGTATTCTTGACAGATTTTCTCAAAGAACTGGGGTGATCACAGGGGATTAGAAAGTTTTAAGGAAACTTAAAAGTGCATAGGTTGGGAAAGTGGCCAGGGAAATTCAACCAGAAGTTCTCCCCACTATCACTGCAGTGCAGTTATTCCCATCAATCCTACACCCATGAACTTGTGGCTTCAGACTGCTTTGTCCCAAAATCTAGAAGCTATCATTTATAAGAAACGAATGACTCGGGCTGAGCCCTGGTGGCGTAGTGGTTGTGCGCGGGACTGTGGCCCATTGGGATGGAGGTTCAATTCCGGCTCCCAGGAGCAAAGGCTGGGCCTCCTACTCCCACCACCTGAGGGCAGTGATGCCTAAAAAAAGAAACGAATGACTCACTTGAGGATACCAAAATGGTTTTTATATAGTATATATAGTATAAATTCAAGTACAAAATTCAGAAGGGTTGCAAAGATGTTAAGTCTTCAGAAATGTATATATTCAGCTATATGACAGATAACTAGAAATGTTTCATATTTTGCTATTTTTGCTCAGTAAGGTTCTATAATTTTATATCAATATTTTTACACTTACTCTCATAAATGAGAATGTAGAATGTCAGTAGGATATCAACTATCAATGATTAAATAAAAAAAAATTTTTGTGCACTTCTAACCAATCTAAAATGTGACTTTCGGACTCACGGCAGAAAGAAAGCTTTCTGTTTTAAAAAGGAAGATATTGCATTATGCAGATGGCTGACACTGACCCACAACAAGGACAGGAGACACCAAACATAGCACATGTAAATGATAATCCTGAAGCCAAGTTTCAGAGGAAAGGTTAGAAAAGTGGACCAATTATCTACTAGGAAAGAAAATGAACAAAAACAAGGAGACAAAATGGTGATGTCTAACGACTTGAAAGAACATGGCTATTGTGAAACTATACGAGCAAAGTTCCAATGGGGGAATCGCCCACAGGAACTGGTCAGCAACACATCAGCAACCACAACTACTGAGCAAAGACCATCAGTTGATCCTACACCTCATGCTCAGTGATGGACCGGAAGAACACCTGTCGGCCCAACTCCCCACCAACAGTTGACCACCACACCCATGGTTAAAAGTGCTTAAAACCTGTCTAGCTAGAAACCTGATGCAAATATGTATTTTAAAAGCACACAAAACTATTGAGCAAAACCAAACAATCCTGGACATATAATCACCTATTAAAAACAAACAATACCACAACATTTTCTAGACATCTATTTCACATAAAGAAGTGGTTCAAGGGCTGAGCCCTGGTGGCGTAGTGGTTGTGCGCGGGACTGCGGCCCACTGGGATGGAGGTTCAATTCCAGCTACACGGAGCAAAGGCTGGGCCTCCTACTCCCACCACCTGAGGGCAGTGATGCCAAAAAAAAAAAAAAAGAAGTGGTTCAAACAAGTGACTATCACACCTTCCTGAGGAATAAAAGGTACTGGAATTACCTGAAGAGGAATTCAAAAGGCATGGTATTTTGGCATTTAGATATGTTCAACAATTTATAGAAAAATAAGAATTCACTGATATCACCAAGACAAACAGACCAAAACTATTCTAATTTAGGAAAATACTATAAGGAACTTACTAAAAAATGAAATGAGAATCTCAGCAACCCCACCTCCAAAAAAACATTAGGAAATTTAGGCAGATTTCTAGAGAATGAATTAAAAATGCAAAAGGAGAATTAAGTCATTAATTAAGCAAGATTAAAGACAAATCTACCAATACTATCTGCTAGACAGCTAGAAAACAAGTGAAAGATGAAGGATACGATCTTAATCAAAATGAGTATCTTTTCCAGCCATTGAAACAATAAGAGACAAACAAAAGCAAATTGAAGTTATTAGAAGCTTCACATATATGTATATGTACATGTGTATATATATCATGAAATAATAGATATTAAAAAGTATAATGAATCCAAACAGGATTGTCTCTAAAAGAAAGTCAAGAAATTTCACAAACTTTCCACAACAAGAATCTTAAGACAAAACTAGAAAGTTACCTAAATACCAGTAGAAAGGATAACGTACAAGTATTAAGCACAAGTCTATTATAATGTCTGTAATAAGCATTTGCTTTATTCCTGACATCTTCATTCTTTTGGCACTCCAACCACATCACAAGTGAAATCTCAGTAGCAGGCTTACAAATAGGGTCTGCAGTCTGCAGGAAGCCTGGGACAATCCTAAAATAGAGCTTTGTAGTAAGCCTATCTCCGGAGAGTACAATTTTAAACTCGAAGCTGCAGACAGACCTTGTTTAATCAGTAACTCAAGAGGCATCTTGGACCCTCTCCCTAACTGGAACCCAGACCTGTTGGGTGGTGTGTGCAAGATCCCTGCACCAACAGAGCCCATCTGGTCAGGTCGGCCCCCCAAAAGAACTGGGTCTAGGAAGACTCTGAATCACCTACTTCATTCCAACTTTTGAAGGCCTTGAGGAAATGAGGTTAGCACATTTCTGCTACTTTCATTGATGGAAAACAAGTCACCTCCGTCACCAGGTCCAGTCTGAACATTACCCAATTTGCCATTTAGTTTTCTCAACGTTTTATAATGAAACAGGAAACACTGTCAAAACTTTAGAAATTACCTAATGGACCTTTTAAAAATAATATACTCCAATTTTAATTTTTCTAAATACTTGCTCTTAAACCTGTTCATGTTATAAGGCAACAAAGAACAAAAAAAGCATATCATTGCATGCCCACCTTTCTGATATGATTACTGAAGACAAATGTGTGCATAAGCAAATGTGATGAAGAAAGCTGATGGTACCTGGTTATCAAAAGATAAAGCAGGGACTGAGCCGCGGTGGTGTAAGTGGTTGAGTGTGGAACTGCGCCCCGCAGGCTCGGCGGTTCAAATCCAGCAGTGGCTGTCAGGAGCAGTACTGGTTAGTGCCCATGACCGCCAGAGGCAGTGATGTCAAAAAAAAAAAAAAAAAAGATAAAGTCTTACAGGATTGAAGGTAAACAAGCAGCAAAACCCACATGGAAGAAGCACACCAGCCTGTGTAGTCATGAGGTGTAGAAGGATCAGGTATCAAAGAACTAAAAATTATTATAAATGAGGACTCAAGAAGCACAGAACTTAAAAAAAAAAAAGGCAGCAACACAGGGCTACCAAAGCCACAAGAGACAAGGATCTCCCTGTAAATGCCCCACTAACTGTTAATATGTTCTGTAAAATCACTCCCTTTGTGGTATTACTGTTACAGCAGCACTACCTAGGACATCAATGCACACCACGCCTGTAGTTCTAATTATAAAGATAAAGGAATTAAATCATAGAGAGAATACATTAAATTATCCCAAAAGGATTGAAACTTTAAACTCCAGAATCTGGAAAACTCTATAAAACCATCAGGTTTCATAGACAAAGTTCAAGAAAATTAAAACAAAATTTTAAAAGTAGTGGAAATCAAAGGATTAACATAGCGGCAGCAAACAGAGAGGTCTGCTATGCTGGGCCCCAGTTAAGTGGACACCCTCCCCATAAGATTGTACTTCAGAGGACAAAGATACAGTCTGGGGGAAGCAGCAGGTCTGCCCAGACCACATGGGAACAAGCTAGGAGGGAGAGAAGAAAAAGGAGAGAAATCCCACTAAGCCCCAAAGATGACACTCCTCCTCAGAGCAGCCAAGGCACAGAGAGGGCTGTAGGGCCCCACCATGAGACAGAAGTCCCCTCACTGACCCAGTGCTACAGAGAACAGCACTGGAGACAGCGCAGGAATTGTGCCTGATCTGACTCCACCCCTCCCCACTCCACCTCGCCCCACACACCAGGGTGAAACATGAAGGGAGCAAAGTCCCTAAAGAATACGGGAAATAGACTTCAGACTTGGGAGTACTGGACTTGGCACCTTATCCGACTCAATCAGAAAATATACAAAAGGGTGAGCAGACAGACCTGAACTATTTATAGGCCCTCCTCTTCTTTTTTCACGTGTATATAAGATAGTTAAGATAAACAATCCAAAAGAGGAAGCAAGGCATCAATAATTCCCAGTGATAGGTTATGAAGGAAATGGGGACCCAACAAACTAGGGACAAGGGAACAAGAGTTCTACAATTGATGATGAGGGCGGTATAACTTTAAGAGCACCCAAAAAACAATTTACAAAAAAAAATTAACTGTTATACAGTATAGACCTTATTTGGGGTGGGGGAGGGTGTCTTAAAATGATTTGAACATGAGTTATCCAATGTTATGCATTTATTCATCATATATTACAGGTATTAACTTTTTGTTTTTGGGGGTCAACACTGCCCTCTGGTGGTCGTGAGTGCAATCCAGCACTGCTCCTGAGAGCCACTGCTGGATTTGAACTATCAAGCCTGCGGGCCACAGGCCCGCACTCAACCCCGTACGCAACCGGGGCTCAGGCCAACTTTTTTTTTTTTTAAGGACTGTATCTAGAAAAAGAGGAAAATGACAAGCAACAGTTTTGGTGGTGTTTTTTAATAGGTGGTGGTGGAAATGATTTATATTATTTACCACTGTCACTCATCTGGCATTCTGTCATACTAGGTTAGGTGACTTGCATCTTTCTGTGACTTAGAAATCTATGCTATCAGAAAACTCCCCCAGAGTCAATCATTGCGGGAAACTTTCAACATAACTTCCAGGCTATGAAGAAATGATCTACTTAAAAAAAAAAAAGTTGGCCTGTGGAAACATTATGAATAGAAGCAGAACATTGTGTTATATAGTACCATAAGAGCTGTGCCCTCACAGCTACAACAGTAGAGTTGACCTTAATGATGTGTAATGGAATAAAAATTATTTGATGTAGTGTAACTAAAAATAAGAAATGAATATCCCTTAATAATTGTACCACAGAATGTACAAAGCTTGATTGGAAAGAAAACTTGTCAAAAATGAAATATATCAGAGATCAATGTGGGAAACTGAACTGGAAGTGTGTGTATGTGGATAAAACTCCCAACAATCATATGAAAAGTGGACTGGTAGGGCTTCAAGGGGATTGTCATGAGGGCACTTATAGAGATCTAAATACAGACATGTACATATGTAAATATATTTATATGTTGATGGGGAAATAGATCTATGTGCCTATGTATGTTTAGTATTAAGCTAACAGATGGACATCAGGCCTCCATTCAAGTACTCCCTCAATGCAAGAACACTTTGTTCTATTAAACTAGTATTTCATGATGCTCACCTTGCCAACAAGATCACTGAAGACAAGATGGGTGCAAACGTAAATATGAAGAAAGCTGATGGTGCCCAGCTATCAAAAGATATAGCATCTAGGTCTTAAAAACAAGCAGCCATCTAGCTGAGAAGCAACAAAGCCCACATGGAAGGATATCATCCTGTGTGGCCATGAGGTGTTGAAGGGATTAGGTATCAAAGAATTAAAAATTGTTATGAGGGGGACAGATTGGGGGCCCAAAGCCCATCTGTAGGTGAAGTGACAGTACCTTACAGTAGGATCTCAGCAAAGAGACAAGCCAGTCAGGGTGCAGTGAGTGATAAAATATGCAACTTTCCTTTAGTTCTTAAATGCTTCCTCTCTCCCATTATGATCCTAATTCTACCTCACAAATCTGGCTAGACCTGAGGATGTACACTGGTACGTACAGAAACCAGAAACATGAGCAATCCATGACAATCCCTTCAGTACCAGTGGAAGAGTAGCGATACCAGGAGGGTGGAGGGAAGGTGGAGTAGAGAGAAACCACTTATAAGGATCTTCATATAACCTCCCTGGGGTACAGTTAACAGGGAAGCAGGTGAAGGGAGACATTGGACCGTGTACACTCCAACAAAATAATTTATAAAATACCAAGGGTCAATGAGGGGGGAGTGGGAGGGGAAAAGGGGCTAATACCAAAGGCTTTAGAAAGAAAACATTTTGATGGCAACAAATGTATTTTGCAATGGATGGATATATGAACTGATAGTTGTTATAGGAGGCCTCAATAAAAAATTGTAAAAAAAACCCTGCTCCCTAGTTAGCCCTATTTTCAAGGGCATTTTAAAAAGCTTCCTATAAGTACTTTGTGTATTTTAAAATCTTTATCATTGGCTAGATTAATATTAGAAATCACAATGTCCCATGGAGGTTACCTACATTATCTACAACAGTGGATGTTATTCTTACAATGGACCACATATATGGATTTTGAGCTCACATTAAATTTTTTTAGCATCACATCCCTCTGGTGGTGGGAGTAGGAGGCCCAGCCTTTGCTCCTGTGGTGCTGCTGAATTTGAACCTCCATCCCAAGGGGCGGCAGTCCTGTGCACTACTACGCCACCAGAGCTCAGCCCCACGTTGAATCTTAAGCCCTAAATACGTGGAGAAATTAGTGTCTGGGGTATTAAACACTTGTCATAAAGCAGCCACCTAAGTGAGCTATTATGTAAGCCCACACAAGCCTTGATCAGAAAAGCAACTGTAGTGAGTTCAAATCATTTGTAGAAGACTATGAATGACCGGGTTGCCCTAAATGCATTCGCAGATCTCCAGAAGTCTGGCCCTCAGACAATACACCGTGAAGGGCATCACCTCCACTCTCGAGACCAGAGGTGCAGCCCCCCTTCAGGTTGTAGTCATAATCCTTGCCAAGTGACCCTAGCCGAGTTTCCGTGCAGTTGGTTACATGATGGACTGCAATCCACATCGTAGGCAGTTGAAAACCAGCGTAACTAAAAAGCTTAAACTTTCTAGCTTGTCTAAACCCACAGGGGGTGCTGAGTCGGTATTCACTGAACTTTACCAAGCATGATGCCCTTCCTCCAGATTCTGGCCTCTCCTCTGGTGATAACATTTCCAAAAGTAGGTCTCCCCATCCCTACTCTCAAAGGAATATTCTATCTGTACATTTCCCAAGATAAATGTTTCTTTTGGCAATCCAGTCACATTATTTTTCTTCTGTCTTCCTTTACTCAATGTCCAAGCACACAAGATGACTGAAAATTCAAAGGTTTGGATCAGGTGCACCTTAGTCCTCAAAGTAACTTCACTGCTTCAACACTTTAAAATGGTCTTGTGCAATGAGTCATTTGATCTCTTTAACTTCTATGTGACCCTTTATCCATGCTATAAATTTTAAGTATTCTTCTTAAACTAGCACACAAAATCACCAGTGTACATCTCTAATTTCAGCATTACTACTTTTACTGTGGCTATTACACCTTAAATAAAAATTCACCTAAATTATACTATTTTCAAAAGTAAATGGAGCTCAAATTATTAGATAGTAAAAAATGATGGCTACATTTTTATAAACTGACTCTGTAATCACTTATTACCTGCCAGTTTTAATAACAATGGCCCAGAAATCATTTTGTTTGTTTGTTTTTGGGGCATCACTGTCCTCTTGTGGTGGGAGTAGGAGGCCCAGCCTTGCTGCTGGATTTGAACCTCCAACCCAGTGGGCCGCACAACTACTATGCCATCGGGGCTCAGCCCCAGAAATCTTTTTAAGCAGCAATAAACATTAATCCCATTCATTATTCTAGAATTATCACATATCACTTACCACCATCATTAATGTAGCCAGAGTAATGAAATGCTTTCTTTTCATTTACTGTTAGATGAATGGGAAGAAATACAGGTAGAATTTTACTCATTTAACTTGGCTCTAGGCCAATTAAATGTGCTCTTACCATATCTTATCATTAAATGTGTTCTTATCATGTGTTCTTAATATTCAGCCAACTCTATAGAACTGAGAATGCACTCGATGTATGAAACCTGTCCTCTTTATTCAGCAGAGTGTTTTTAGTACCCAAGATGGAATAAACTACATTGAGATCATCAGGACAAATCTCAGCACCTCTCAGAAATGTGTGTGGTTATTTACAATTCTGAAATAGCAAATTCCACTTAGCGGGGTGGTTTCAGAGGTTGCTTGCAACAATACAAATTTATAGGACATAGTGTCCCTAAGTACCTAACAACCAACTCTAGAAAGCACAACCCATTTGCAAAGCATGGATAAACTATGCATTTATATGAAACAAAAATATCACCAATACATTATATAAAATAAAATCCAAGTTTTTATTAAGTGCTTGAAATTACATTGTATTTCAAATTTCTAGAATGGAATCAAACCATTTTGAACTGGACAACTGTCAAAGATGGACACTGACACCTTAAACTCTCAACTTTATTAAGAGAACAATTCTTCTGCAAATCACACGCCCCCCCCCCCCAATATAACAAGATGAAATATTATCTACCTTTTCACTTTGGCAATAGCTATTTCCTAAAAGGAACGAAAGAAAAGTAAAACTAGTGGTTTTACTATTTCATTAAATTTCATTAAAAATGGGATGATATCTTAAGTTAAAAACTTGTTACACTTCAGAAAAATCTACGAAGATGAGCTATGGGTACAAAAGCAACTGGTACAGAATGGCTGATTCTAAGCAACTGAAATAATTCTGGTAATAAAGGGGAGAAAAAATGTTTTCTTTTACTTTTCCCTACAAACTACTATAATTGGTTAAGGATTTCCAGTAGTTAAAATCTCAGTAGTGAAATAAAAATCAACCCACTCTGTCAAATTGATTCTGACACACAGCAATCCTATGACTGAGCAGAACTGCCACATTGAGTTTCTAAGGCAGTAGTAAATCAGAGGCAAACGGATCTGTTACCTACAGCAGTGCTTCTCAACCTCCCTAAAGCACAATCCTTTAATATAATTCCTCATGTTGTGATAACCCCCCCACCATAAAATTATTTTCATTGCTACTTCATAACTGTAATCTTGCTACTGTTATGAATTCAGGCGACCTCTGTGAAAGGGTCATTAGACCTCCAAAAGGGTCAGGACCCACAGGTTGAGAACCGCTGCCCTAGAGTGATTGGGAAATAGATCACATTATACAATTAGACAATGTGTTCACATTCCATCTTCACATTATATTCTTTAATGGAAATTATAACCTCTAGTAATAAACCCAATGTAATTTTATTAGGAATGGAATCTCTTGACCTTCCACTCAGCTTACTATCAAATTAGTATACCTTTACAAAGTTTTAAATTCTTCAAAAATAAGTAACAGTAATTAGCCTGAGGTATATTAAATGTGGCTCCTCTCAAATTTAATGGCATTTCTCATTGTTTTTATTTTCCTCTTTATTATCATTATCTCAAGTGCTTACTACAACATGGTCATGTATACAACTGGGGAGGATAGGGAATAGTTTCTTGGACCTTTTCATTCACCCTCTTATAGGGACCACACAAACGAGTGTGCTGCCTCGATGGAGGTGCCTAACTCTTATTTTCCAGTGTAAATTATTAACCCCTGGAATGAAAAAGATGTGATCATACTTGTGGTACACTAAAACAGATCCAATTCTTGAGCTTTCAATGAGACCGAACAATATTTTACGGTATTTAAATTACTATACCTCAACATAATCTGTGAGTTAGTGGAGAAAACAGTACTACTCAATTTTAATACTTAGTGAGTAGATGTCTACGGGTAAATGACCTATCATCCTACACCAGTAAGTATTAGAGTAAGTCATAGAGACCTGAGGGCCTTTTCTCTAGTTCTTAATGGAATGTAATTTTAATCTGCCCTTACAAAGTATATGCCACACCGTCATTTAAAGTTTTGTCTTTTCCTTTTTACACTTGTTAATTCACTAGCAGATGTAGTTCTACCTTCAAAAGTTGGCACATTTTTCTTCAATGATAAACTGGGCGCAAACATTTTAAATTAGGCCTCTGCCTCTACCTGAATTAATACAAAATTAAGACATTAACTGTAAGAACTAAAATTGTATGACATTTTTATTTTAGACTGCAAAAACAAAAGCAAGCAAGCAAACAAACAACAAAAAACACTTGAAATAGGCTTGTCAAATGATGTAAATTTCATCCTTTCCAGGGAAGCAGAAGGTAGACCCTACCACAAAGAAAAGATGCTTAGTTAATGGAGATTAAATTTTAAAATAGAGTTAAATAAGTATGAGATTAACTACTAGGTTTTATTTTATTCACTCCTTGGGCAAACAATACTCATTCTATGAGTTAGCATCTTTATAGTTAATTGTCACTGAAGTCCAAAAATCTAAACAATATGATAGTTCTCAAATGAGGCTTTACTGGAAATTCTTAACCATCTACTTGACTCAAAATTAAAAAAAAAAAAAAGCACTAATTTATCTCTTTTAGTATAAGTCACTGCATTTCCTTAACAAAGTAATGAAAGGCACAGCTAATGCAAGCAGACTTAAACTTATTCATCTACTGGCTGGAAAAATACTTTGGTTCTTCAGGAAAATAATTTGCAAAGCAAGAAACGTTTCATTTGCCATTTCTGTTAAGTTACATTAACTGCAATCTAATAGTTACATAATAAAAAATAGTCAACAAGAACCAAACTATGTAGCAATGAACATGCTTGAGAGAATCTATTCATTCAACATATCTTACAGAAAAATTATAGTTAAAATGATAGGTAGAACAAATTTGTCTTTAAAATCAGTTCCTTTCCTTTAAAAAAATTACGGAGTCTACAAAGAAAATACAAAAACATAAGGCTGTAAGTAAATAATAGTTGTGTTTAGGCTATTACAGTGCAGATATCCTCAAGGCCACATACTTCCTGCTTCACTGCTGTTTGCACTCTGCAGGGTTTTGATCCTTCTGTTAAAGGAAAGCAACATCAAAATTATTCTCTTACTTGGACATTACTTTAATATACTCTAGATATTTAACAGGATCTAGCAAATAAATATATGAAAGAAGTCAACAATTTCAAATGAACCCTAGTCCTATACTATGTACTTTGTGGGGGCTAAGTTTGTCTGACTAACTTGTTATTTTTAAATTCCCAGGAATTACACATTAGCAACAGTCTAGCAAAGGAGGCTGTGAAACCTACTAATGGTGCTTCCTTGATCCCGAATGGTAATACTGCAGTAGGACTCTTTTAAAAAGTCATCCAGGTAGAGCCCTGTTTGGAGCCCTGTTGGCATGGTGTTATGAGTTGGTCTGCTAGTCCAAAAAAAAAAAAAAAAAATCATCCAGCTTGTAAAGTGACCAGATTTTAAGTGGGACACCATTGACCGGAGGGGTTCTTAATAATAAATTTGATCTATATTGAACAACAAAAAATTTCATAGAATGCAAAAATGTATTGTATTATATTTATTTTTAAATGCCATGGGACAAATGTTAAAAAGCGGGACACCTGGTCACCTTAAACTAGTGGGAATTTAATATGGTCAAATAAACTTCCGTGTTTGGGACACCAAGTCTCTCATTTAAGTCAACCTTTCTGTTAACAAAAAGTTAGCACTAGTTTTGCTCACCTTCACGTCATAATCTGGGTCATTTTCCTCATCTCCTTCTTCTTCCCCTTCCTATATTAAAGTTCAAAATGCATCCATGAAGTAGGTACAGTAGGAAGAAATGTCTCATATTGTAGAGAGAATTTATATAAGTTACTCTAGAGAGGTCAACAGATTTTCATGATTACAAAGTTTGGTGATAATGTAATTTAATTGGAAAGCTTCTAATATGAAAATTTCCCAACACAACTCGAGACATCCAGACAGCTTTTATTGAAAAGATTTACTGCAGCCAACGTTGAAAAAGTTTACTGCAGCTTTTGACTTCTTCAAAGAGCTGATAACCCTGCAGCAGAACAGAATTATTTGAAATAAAAAAAAATGTTGCTGAATTTTACACTTTATTTACTGAAACCTTACACATACATTGTTTGGTGGTAGAATTTTCAAATCCTTATGCCCCAAAAATATTTTTAACCTATATAACAAAATAATGACTATAACATTGTCATACAAGTTGCTTCTTGATGCACTACAGAGAATTACTTGCTCATTTGGTAAACATTACCTCATCTGCTTCTTCACCTTCTTCATCATACTAAAAAGGGGAGAAAAAATTAACTTGTGTGAAATACATCTGGGAATGACAGTATCATCCATAATTGTACCTATTGACTCTTAAAAATGAGCTTTTCTTTAAGGTGACTAACTGAAAAATAACACAAAGCTAGTAACCTGAAGAATTATTCACATCAATGCGAATACCTGACAACTAGAATTAAAGCAAGCAAGACAACAAACTGGGACAAAATGTGTCAGGTAATTATTATTCTATTACTTGCCTGTACTTCTACATGAAATAACTTATCATTAATAATAAAGGTATTAATACCATCGAAGTCTGCCCAATTTTGGTTTAATTATCACCCACCAACCCAGTGCCCTTCATTTCAACAAAACTCTACATTTCCTAATAATGTCATTTAAAGTACTCATAAACCACCAGGTCTGTTGTGTGTTCAAAAGTACCATATATACTCAAGAATAAGCCAACCAAAATACCAGTTGAGGCACATAATTTTACCACAAAAACTGCATTAAAAATGTGCTGAAAAACTTGGCTTATGTGAATATATATGGTAACCGCAGACTAGATCTAAAACAATAACCACATGTAATAAAGTGTAATCAATTCAGAGTCATCTTCACAAACTTAAAAAGCTGAAATAGACTTAAATCAGAAAAGCTATCGAGGGAAAACCTTTAAAAATAATTTTTTAGGCAGTGATGCCCCCCCCCCCAAAAAACAAAATAATAATTTTTTTTCTTTTTTTTTGGGGGGGTGGGGGGTGGGGAGGCATCACTGCTCTCCGGTGGTGGGAGTAGGAGGCTCAGCCCCACTGCTGGAATTGAACCTCTGTCCCAGTGGGCCGCAGTCCCGCGCACAACCACTATGCCACCGGGGCTCAGCCCCCAAAATAATAATTTTTTAATTATCCTACATACTGCTGTTTTTTAAGTGCATCTGCATTCACCTCTCATCAACTACTATGCCCACACCAAATGATCCCACTAACTGAGACTCACATCATCATCATCATCTTCAATAGCTTCTCCAGTAAAGTATAACACTGATCTTGGGATTATACGCTCACGTAAAAAGTGACCAATTTCAAAGTCTGCAGCAAGGATAGCTTCAGCATCATCATCCTATTTTATTAAAAAAAAAACCACACACAAACCAGAAACACAAAAATATTATTCAATTTGTCATTTCACATGCAAATGGTTGACTTTCTAAATAGTTAAATTTCCATAGAAATAACATATCAAAATGCAATTAGGATAATAATCAACACAAATGACTCACTACATTTTGGTTTACTAGTCTTGCAAAATTGTATCTACCGCAGAACCATAAGCAATTTTCAATGGAATAGAAATGTGATAGCTTTGAAATATAATCTAAAGACCTATCCGTTTTTCCTCAATGTATATTCTATTAGCTTTAAGAGTAGAATATGTTCTCAGAGTCATTAAAAAGCAGCCTGCCCCATCCATTGGAGAGCTCAAAAATAAAACAAAAACACACATACTAACAGCAATCACACCACTATCATCTGTATTCAAGAACCGATGCTTCCATTTCAAACCTAGTGGACTACAGTAGAGGGTCCAGTGCCACAGGGAATGCTGAGTCCGGGCTACTTTCTAACCACAGTGTTAGGGTCTAAAACCACCCATGCGCTCCTTGGTAGAAAACTGAGCATAGGTTTAGTTTTTAGGTTTACAGAATTCAAGATAAATAACAATTTGACTTACCAAATCCCCACTCTCAGGAACTGCAAAATTAAGAAAAGGAATTCCAGTAAATATACAACTAAACAGAATTTAATTTAAAATTACCATCAATATCAAAAACAAACCACTACTTACCTTCGGGAGGGGCAAAGAAATTAAAGAAAGAGTCATTGGAAACCGTTTTAGTCACAGTACGAACTGTTCCACGGCCCTTGTGTTTCTGCTTCTTCTTAATGGTTTTCAACGTGACATTTTTTCCTTTTTTCCAATCTATCTGGCATCTGCCAAAATAAAGTATGGGGTGTAATTAGCAGACTAACTTCAATTATTTTAGAATTAAGCATTTTTATTGTAACATTATTAATCAACACAGAAAATTGGTTCATATGTTTTTAAGTAGAAAGAAAAGGAATGTTTTATTTCTTAAATGTTTTTAATGTCAAATATTTACAGTTAGCAAAATAGCCTCAATATTGGAAATATAAGCACTCACTACTTGATGGAAATAGTTATGCTATACTTAACAATAGGCTTATGAACATTTCTTATACCCATCTCTACAGACTTGCACCAAACCAATATGTAAGCAAATTACACATTTTCTTTTAAAAACTTACTTTTAAAAAGATTAATTATGACTACTAATGAATACTATTTGTAGAAAAATTGCAGTATTTAGCATTATACAACATTTAAGATACTAGGTTTGATGTACTGAAAAGGCCGCTTGGGGCAGTAAACACAACAATCGCCATTTGTCTAAACTTTTTTTTTTATACTTTTGATATTTACTGTCTTTATTATTATTATTATTATTATTATTATTAATAATAATAATAATAATAATTTTTGGCATCACTGCCCTCTGGTGGTGGGAGTAGAAGGCCCAGCCTTGTTGCTGGATTTGAACCTCGAACCCAGTGGGCCACAGTCCCGCGCACAACCACTACGCCACCGGGGCTCAGCCTATGTTTACTTTCTAAGAACTTTTGGACAACATATTTAGTACTGAAGTAAAATACACTCGTGAATGAAACAGATTTACTAGAATTAAAACTCAATTTGTTTGCATAAATTGATGCAACCTGTAGAGATAGATATTATCCCACACTTAAAATTAATTTACCCCCACAATGGGGTTACAATTCAATCAGGGTACATAGTAGTATTGAGGAAATACACATCATTTCTCTAGTTCCTGAATATTTCCTCCCTAGTGGGAATAGTGATTTTGTGAGGGTTGGGGGGTGGGGGAGAGAAAGTGGGAACCCATCATAAAGCTGGATATATAGCCCACCCCTAGAGGGGTGAATAACAGAAAGGTGGGTAAAGGGAGACAACGGACAATGTAAGACACAAATTAACAATATGTAATTGATCAAGGATTCACAAAGGTGAGAGAAGAAGGAAAAAAGAGCTGATACCAAGGGCTCAGGTAAAAATTGTTCCCACAATGTTGATGGCAACACATGTACAAGGTGAATGATAGATTGTTCTCAGATTTTATCAGAGATGCCCAATAAAGTGATTAATAAAGAAAATTAATTTGGTTATGTATTTGTCTCGCCAAATGGGTAACAGACAGCATAAATGGTGAGTTATATGTAAATGGTTTCTGCAATTTTCATTGAGACATTCAAAATGTGTCAACCCAGTGAAAAGGAGGCAAGAGAATTACTAAAAAACAGGGAAGCTACTCTCAGAAACTATTTTGCACAAGAGCTTCAGACAAATAAATACATAGGTTCAACAGAAGTAAGCATCTGTTAAGTAACAAAATTTACTCACCCAGTGCAACCCATGATTTCTGGTCCATCAAAAGAAAAGGGATCAGAATCATCTGGTTCAGATCTCATCCGGTAAGTCTTTGTCAACACTTCATTTGTGAAATACTCATTGGGTTCAAAGTGAAACTCTAAGACAAAACTCTTAAAAAGAAAAAGGTATAGAAATTAAATTCCTACATCATGAATTTTAAAATGCTTTAGGTAGAGATTTTAAAATCTTCAGGATAATTGGGAAGGGGGTTTGAATAAGTGTCAAGATTTTAAGAAAACAAAATGAACAAAACTAGGTTTAATTTGCTCCTATTTTGTAACTCGTACAAATAAGCCTAAATAAATGGGACCATATATTGGCCTCCCCATGAGTCTAATCAGATTGATCTGAATTTGACAGAAAATAAACAAAACCTGGTGGCTTATACTACTATACCGTATAGCTACTTAGCACAAATAGGTGACATAGTGATGGTTCTGGGGAAAGCTTATTGGCTGAATTAAGAAAAGGAGGACTGTTTTTGTAATTCCCAGCAAAGTATCCTTTAATAGGAAATACATGTACTTCCTCATTTATCTTTGGCATTATGTTCTTATTAACATTAACCAAGCATTGAAATTAAGACGAATTGAAACTTTTTTCACATGAAAAATGGGAAGACGCTACATTGCAATTTACAACACTTAAACACTTGGTGTGGTTGAACTGTGTATGTATGAAGTGTCAAGAAAAAAGTTTGCATAATCCCAACACTTAGTTAACCCTAACGAACTGCCAGTATCACCTTTCATTCTTTTTCATCCTCACACGCCTCCTTTCTAGTGTCACTTCTTTAAAAGTTCTACTTATGCTAACAGTAAGCATCATATAGTTACAAAATAAACAATAATCCAAAGTTCTTTTACCATAGGCTGGCCAGCATCTGAGAACTTCACTTTAATATCTTTCAAGTGCTTCAGAATAGGTTCATCGTGTTCCTTCAAATTAAAAATTAACACGTTAAAGACCATGTGTATATGTGTGTGTGTGTGTGTGTGTGTGCGTGCGTGTATTTGGGGGGGGGGGCTGGGGTTTTTTTTGGGGGCATCACTGCCTTTGGTGGTCGTGGGCGCTACCCAAAGACCGGATCTATATTTTTTAACCAACTTACTCATGTGTTTTGGCCGTTAGGCCTGTTAGGTGTTTGGCTGTTTTTGCATTAAGCCATAAGTAGATGGCTTTATGCATTAAACCATACACATGAGTGACCTCGGGGTCCATCCGCAATGTGTTAAGAAATGATAACGGCAAAAGATCTTTTTAGTGTCCCTTTAATATGCAAACATCCAAGTAAATTTTTTGAGGGGGAGCAAATGGTCTTTTAGAGTAAGAATATAAATACCAAGATTGTGTCCTAGAGCCTACCCCCAATCTAAGCATGTAACGGTACATTAAAACAATTTCAAATTACTTGAGAATATTAGTGAACTTTCTTCAACACATAGCTGCTTCAAAAGAACAAGGCAACAGAGCCATAACGCGTGTCAAGTATTTCTACACTAGCAACTCTGTTAATTTCCAACTTATCTCAAAGTCACTGTCCCTGAGGCGATTAAAGCTCACACATTGATCCCACAGGGCAGGACAGGACTGCCCATTTGCCTTTCTGAGACTTTTCATCTTTTTAAGACTAAATAGCCTAATCTTTTTCCCAAAGAGGGGCTGGTTGGTTTGAACCACAAACTTAGTGGTACCAGCTCAGCTCAGAGTAAGCCCATTCTGCCACCAGGACTCCTTTCTAACATATCTCAAGGCTGTAATTTTTTCCAGGCGTAGATAAACTCATTTATCTTCAGAAAAGCAGCTGCTGGTGGTTTTGATCTCCTATCCTTCTGGTTAATAGTTCAATGCTTACAAATAATGTTACCAGAGTTCCTTAATCATTTTAGAGTGGTCAGGATTAATGAAATTAACAATCATAAATTATTAAATGCCTGAATTAGATCTTGCAGATAAAACTTTCTTATTTTTTTATTTTTAGGCATCACTGCCCTCAGGTGGTGGGAGTAGGGCAGATAAAAGTTATAACTTATAGTGTCAGAAATACAATAACACTCAAAATGACCAATTAACAATGTCAGCCAAGGGCTGAGCCCCGGTGGCGTAGTGGTTGTGCGCGGGACTGCGGCCCACTGGGACGGAGGTTCAATTCCAGCAGTGGGACTGGGCCTCCTACTCCCACCACTGGAGAGCAGTGATGCCCCCCCGCCCAAGATGTAAATCACTACCAGCACTTGCAGCAAAGTTGCCACCTTTCTGCTAAAAAAGTGAAAAGTACTACTATCTAGAGTTTTAAAAGCTTTAGTAAAAAGAAAAGAAAAACATAACCAAGAAGACCAGAAAACTCTGATATTGGCACTCAAGAATACTCATAAGAAAAGCAATGAAATTAACATCCATTCAAACTAAAATTAAGTTTTCAGTTTATTCTTTAAGATACACACACACATATACATATATATATATATATATATATATATACATATTTGCAGAACTTGGCAGGGTCAGGATTCTTAGTGGTTTGGTAGTAAGGGCTATTAATTGCCACTCCCTCATGACTTGACCTAACAGTCACACTTGTAAGATAAGGGTAGAAAAGTACCCTCTCATACACATCACAAACCTGATATAATTGGTAAGCATACCGGTGGGTATGGACTACTTTATTTTATACAAGGGTGCAATGAAAACATCTGTGCTTTCTATTGGGTCTGGGTACTGCATATGGCTAATCTGACCTCCTTTAGATTTGAGCTAACAACCTTCCATATTCCCTACAGATCCCTGCTGACCTTTGATTCCTTTTCAGTCAGGAGTCTGTGGGGATTTGGACAGTACCTGCCCACTTCTACAATATTTAAGACATTTTCTTTTCTTTTTTTCTCTCTCCATTTCCTTAATTTAAATTTCTCCTTTTATATATTAAGTGTCACTCGTTTTGCTGCTTCAGAAAACCCAGCCTAACAAAGGTTTTTTTTTTTTTTTTTTGGGGGGGGGGTGTTAGTATTTTATTAATAAAATTACCTGAACCATATCACTGAGTAAATCAACATTCTTAAAAACAGTCAACCAAAATTCAGGAATTCCTTTGGGGTCTTCCTTTTCTTCATCCTTCTTCTCATCGTCAACCTTAGCCTTTTCTTTCAGCTCCTCCTTGTAAGTGACAGCAAATGTTATTAAATGCCTGAATTAGATCTTGCAGATAAAACTTTATTTTCTTAACTTATAGTGTCAGATATACAATAACTAACACTCAAAATGACCAATTAAAAATGTCAGCCAAGTGCTCCTCTAAATATGTAAATCACTATCGGCACTTGCAGCAAAGCTGCCACCCTTCTACTATAACAGTGAAAAGTACTGCTATCTAGAGTTTTGACAGCTTTAGTAAAAAGAAAAGAAAAACATAACCAAGAAGACCAGAAAAACATTCTCTGATGTTGGCACTCAAGAATACTCATTAAGAAAAATCAATGAATTTGTAGCACAGCATTCATTGCCCTTTCATTTTTTGTCATCAAGTCACTTAGTTATAAGCTTCCATTTGAAATATATAAACTTGAAAAATGGGAATAATGGTTTGTCATGAAAAAGGTTTAAAACCTAAGTACTATAAAAATATAAAAGAAACTTTAAGTAACCATAAATGAAGGTTGAGCAATTCAAAGCATTCACCCTACAATAAGGAAACTAGTTCCGACATACAAAAATATCACTGGTTTTCTTGTAACGTAACAACTAATAAATAACTCATAGTTTTATCATCTTAAAAAAATGAAATATTGAAGTTGGTACTAACTGCAATTTCATCCTCTTCATCTGGTTTCCACTCACATTCTTCTTCTGTAGGTTCATAAATTGCATTGATGATTTCAAAGCGCTAAAACAATGTAAAGTTTTCATTGAAACAGCAGTAACCAGGATAAAAACGGATTTCTCATTAAGGAATGCTATCCAATTATATAATGAATAAAATTTCAAGAGCTATTTAGTAGCTCTCACATAATTTCCAGTTATTAGTAATAATTTCAGAGGCCTGAATACATATAAAACAAGTTTATAAGCCACTTCTGCTTTTAGAAATAGATATAAGTATTTATATCTGCAGAACTTTACTGTCTTCTAGAATGAGATAAAGGCAGTAAAAACATTACCTTATCAAATAGAGGCTGATAGAGAACAGCATATTTTCGTTCAAGATCATGAACTTCCTCATAGAATTTGGCTTCTATCTGTGCACATTTAACTTGAAGGTTTTTAAGAGCATTCACTCGTCTTTTAACTACCTTAGGCAAGCTGAAAGGTTAGAAAGTACACGTTATATAGCATCATAGTTAACCATAAGCACAATTCTACTAAAGTTGAAGCATTTTTAATAAAAGCTAGTGACAGATTTATCTTTTATATGAAGCAAAAAGCAATCAAAATTAATAGACTTAATTATATGAAACCCGCAACTAAAAACATTTTAATGAGGAATTTAACCAATTAAAATAAATTGTCAAGTATTTTGGTGCTTATAATTTCATAGCCTGCCAAATATATGAATATTTTAATAAAATAAAACATTTATCAGGTATGCCTAAATTGAGGGGAAAAAAAACCCAACAGGAAAAACTAAAGAATCTCACAGAAATCAATAAGCATAAAGTTGAGTTTAAGTGTCAGACTATAATCTGATTAACACAGTAAAAAAAGAATAGAATGAATTAATTTTGAAATGGGAACAGGTTACTTGATTTAGTCAGAGAAGCAAAAAGAGAAAGACCAAAAAAATTAAAACGTGGTATGTCAAACAAAGACAAGAAGCAACAAGTCACTTCTAAGAAATATAAAGTAGTAAAAAATACATAAAAACCAAACACTGCTGACTCACAGTGACCTCTTATGTGTTTCTAAGACCGTAACTGTCGTTTACGGGAGCAGAAAGCCCAAGTTTTTCTCCTCAGGGCTGCTGCTGGTTGGAACTGCCAACCATACGGATCACAGCTCAATTCGTAACACTACCACCAGGGCTCCTTAAAAAGCACACATGCGCAGGTTTAATCTAAATTTAAAAATCTAAAAAAGGGGCAAGCAAAAACAAGGAACACACTCAACAAAATGGACTGACATGGTGGTTGCAACAATTGGCTCAAGCCTTAACTATTGTGAAAATTGTGCAGAATACAGCAGTGTACATAGGGTTGCTCTGAGTTCCAACTGACTCATGGCATCTAACAACTAAGGAGTAAACATTCATATTAGAAGGCATAGGGAGGACTGAGCCCCGGTGGCGTAGTGGTTGTGCGCGGGACTGTGGCCCACTGGGTTAGAGGTTCAATTCCAGCTCCCAGGAGCAAAGGCTGGGCCCTCCTATCCCCACCACCTGAGGGCAGTGATGCCTTAAAAAAAAAAAAGAGAGAGATAGAAGGCATAGGGGTGGGAAAAAGACATATAAAGGAAACAAAAAAGATGGTGGGATAACTAACATTAGGAAAAAAATCCTTATGATCAAAATTTTTAGTGGATACGTCATTAGCAAATATATCTTGTCCAAAAGACAAAAGACTATCAACCAAGAATAAACTTACAAAAAGAAACAGACGAACTGAACAAGTGGAAATACTTAACTTCTCAATAACTGCTCTATCAAGCAACCAACATCAATAATTAAAGAGTATTTGAACACTAAATTTAGTAAGCTTCATGTATAGACTGCATTACCAGCAGAAATCAATAAAAACAAAATGGAAAATCAAGTCAAGTCAGTTCTTTAAAAAATAAATAAGGGGCTGAGCCCCGGTGGCGTAGTGGTTGTGGGCGGGACTGCGGCCCACTGGGATGGATGTTCAATTCCAGCTCCACGGAGCAAAGGCTGGGCCTCCTACTCCCACCACCTGAGGGCAGTGATGGCCCCCCCAAAATAAATAAATAAAATTGGTATTAAACATTAAAACTAAGATGTAAAATTGAGAGTGTGCAACAAAAATTCCAGTTTCAAAAATGCCACCAAATTATACAATAGCCCAGGATAAAAAAATACATATTCTTAGAATCTAAAGTTTTAAAATGGCAGAAGAGACATAACAGATCAATTTATATATATACAAAAATTGGGATGGTAGTCAAATTATTGTGTGGATTCCCACCTCTACCCTAGGATCTCTAGTTTCCCAAATGGCAAAACCTCATGCAAGTATTTCCTCTGTAACCAAACTTGTTCCAGAAGAGAAACAACAAACAAACAAACAAAGCAGTCAAGGTTCATTTCTTAATTCAGGTGAAACTTGCACTTCAGAATTTGAAAAGGATATTAAAAGATAATGATTTTTTTTTCCAGAAAAAATCTGAAGCGCCTTTGTATATTTATGTTACTATTAGCTTGCCACCAAACTGGCTCCAACTCATAGCTACCTATGTACCATGGAATATAAATACACAAAAACACATACAGGCTGTAACCAACATGACTCAAGTTGTTGGCTCTGACAACATTGCCTTCTATCAATGTCTTTTATCTTTAAACATCCATAAATGCAGATCTGAGAAAATTAACATCAGCAAATAACACCAAATATAGTACATATAACTAATAAGACACAAATTCCATTCGTAAATTGCAATTTGTCATTAGTTTTATGCAATGATGTTTGAGCCTACTTGTATACTAATGTGCCTACATATTCACACGAAGGACACAACTCAAAAGTACAAAAATAATGTAGTTAAGCTTAATTCTAGGAATGCAACAATAGTACAATGAAAAAAAAAAACTCCAAAATATTTACAAGCGGATATATACATTCAAGGAATGAGATCATTTGAATTTAAGTAGAAAAGGTCTGATAAAAATATAAATGCACAAGGCTACCTACTCAAAAGTATTGCTACTTAAGTTCCAGTTCATCTATGCAAACATTTAATCTAAAACAAACATGTTTAAACATGCTTCTACAATCAGTGAATGGCTGCTAACAAGTTCTCTCAGTAATAAACTTTTCTTATTCTCAGTAGAGTGCCTTTAAACGGAACAAAAACAGGTCCAGTCAAAATAGTGACTTCCAAGGCATCTGTTGGACCGTTCCAATATAAGACACAGAAGCAAACAGGAGGTGGGGGTACTATTTAGGTGAGACAGATCATCACAATATTACTTATTTCATTTTTCAAGGATAGCAAGTGTTGTCCTTTGGAAATTTCTTTGGGAAAGCTCACTCCATACTCCATCTACCCTACAGACCTGATCTTACTCCTTCAGACATCTTTTGGATCCCCAAATTCAAAGACCATTTGAAAGGAACATTATATTGGAGACCCTTGATAATACCAAAACTTCCATTAAACTGAAGAGTATGAAATTCTTGCTTAAAAGGTTAGAGAAACACCACCTTTAGAAAAGTGTATATAGATCTAAATCAAGGAGGGAAAAACCCAACAATTTTTTGGTTGGTATTTTGTTTAACAAAGGTTTCTAGGATTTTGAGATAGTACTCTGACTTGATCTCCTAATGAATTTAAGGGGAGAGATTATTTTATACCCAATTCATTCCCTGATTAGAATTATGTCCACAAAACCATAAACCACACCCACTGCCAGTGAGCTGAAACTCATAGCCACCCTATAGTGTTCTCAACAGTGAAAATCTTGCAATAGCCTCATCTTTCTCCAATGGAGCGGCTGTTGAGTTTAAAAGTTTAACATTCTTTTATTAGAGGTAGTTCAATGTCTAAACCACAAGATCACTAAGGCTTCACAGAAAGGCACAGGTAACTGTTTTCATACTATATAACACAGTATTAATGTCTACGCAAAGGTCATACAAAAAGGTGATGTGGACTGTGAAATTAAGGTAAAAACTGTCATTATTTATAATCTTTGGAAGAGACTGAAACTGAATAAATTGATACAAGACAAAATGTTTAGCAAAGATACTATTGTACAATAGTAGCATATATAAAAATCAATTTAAGTATAGACTCAAAGAGAAAAACTTTAAACTTAATATCTATCAAACATTTTGGTTAGTAATTGAGTAGGATGTCAAGGAAAAGACTTCTCTCTGTCAAGTAAGAATGCCAGAGCTATTTTACAGCGACAAAAGAAAAGGCAAAAAAGACGAGTAAAACAAGTGTTTACTGAAGCACAACTACAGGTGTTTACAAGAACTGATAGACAATAAAGGGGTGCACCACACACACACAAATGGGTAAATACCATAGCTACTAGTAAACTGGATGCTCAACTACACCAAAAACAAACTTGGACACTATAGGTATCAAAGACCTAAATGTTTAAAGTTCAATAGCCAATGAAAAACACTGAAGAAACAAGAAAAGATTTCTGAGACAACTATAAGACATAGGGAAAAAGATTTTAATTACAAAAATATTTAGGATTTCTGACTTAGCATGCCATGGATAAATAGAAATGACATTATTATTATTGAATAGACTAAGAAGATGGATAGAATATTTACATGTAAAAAATGATAGACATCCTGAATACACAGAGATTACAAAAAAGATAACATTAACTTCAATAGGAAAATGGACATCGGGTATAAAATGGATTCATCCTAAGTACTATAAAGAGAAGTTCAACATAAGAAATCAGGTGACAACCAATTAAATAAACTGAGCCTATACTTAAAAGACTGGTAAACAATAAAGCTGGTTGGCACAAATGACAGGGTGATTAGGATGAAAGATGCACCAAATAGAAGCAATCTGGAAACCAACCACGCATGCCCTCCCTATAGAATCCTACTGCTCAGTAGTTTTCTCAAAAGAATTCTTACTACTCTCAAAAGGGACATGGCACAAGGATGTGCAAATGAATTTTTGGTTTTGTTGGTGACTGCAGAGAATGTGGTTGAGATACCACAAGACTTAAAATACAGAGATAACAATATGGATGGAACTTAAAATTAGTGTAAAAATAAGAAAGCAAAAGATACTTTTAATGATTTATATTACCAATAAAACAAACAAAAAAAGTATTTTCTGCTGGTTCCATGCATTTAACAAATCTCTATATAAATTTTGAAAATAGTTAAGATTATTGTATTTCCTAGACTAGAACCAAAGTAAGATCTAAAAAACTCTGAAATTAAAATTCGTGGAACTGAGCAATGTTTTATATTCCCAATAGACCTATACTATGAACTAATGGACATTAACTTTTCATTATTACATATCTAAGTCCTAGAGGGTCTTAAAAGCACAGATACACCTAAAGTGGTGATTACAGAGAGATACAGAAGGACTATGGAAAAAAAACTTGTACCTTTCAATGTATCCTGTTGGTGTTTCTACCAGACCATCAAGTCTTTCTTGAAGGGCTGCAAGAATCTGAGGATTTTGCATCATCTGAACAGTCAGCTGACGCGCTTTAAAGAAAAAATAAGTAAAAAGGGCATCGAAAGAAGGATTTTATGAAAATTATGCTATTATTTTAATAGGGCAATCCGATCATGAAGTTTTCCTGAGTTGTTCATACATCACTGGTATAGTGAGGAGATTCGGGAAGCAAGCTAATGAAAATATAATGATTAGCCAGGGAAAGTGTAGATTCCAAATGATTGCTATGTACACTACATTCATAGGTAAGGTGACAACCTGTGAACAAAAAATTTCTCTACCATGTCTGTTTAACCCACCTTGCATTTTTGCAAAGCTCAAAAGTTCATTCTATATACAACTCTTCCCAATCCTCAAAGGCAAGTAACACGTAAGAAAAATGCAGTTATATGAATTTCAGGCCTGGAACAAAAGTGGACCTAAGTGATGTCTGATATTCATGTAGCCTATATAATTTTGTCTCAAGGAAAAATTTAACATTCAACAATTATAATAAAAACTTTAAAATTTTTGGTTATTAATGGCTTCATCAGTATTATTTTTCCAAAAACATACTTGTGAGGGCCAAATTACTCTAAATACAAATAGAATTACTAGTTTACAGACAGTGGTCGGCATGTATTTAGAAATATCAATATTGGTCACTGAAATTACAATTCCAGTATCTTTTTTTGGTTTGTTTTTGTCTTTTTTGGCATCACTGCCCTCTGGTGGTGGGAGTAGGAGGCCCAGGCTTGCTGCTGGATTTGAACCTCCAACCCAGTGGGCCGCAGTCCCACGTACAACCACTATGCCACCGGGGCTCAGCCTCCAGGATCTTTTAATAAAATGTCACAACATGGTCACTAACTAAAGTCTCTACACACCACATTAATTTCCAGCTTTCTCAAAAATGAAAAATTCAATCTTGGTTTTCACCTACAGGGCAATACAAATTGTTTATATATTTAATACACGGGTTTTTTGTTGTTTGGTTGGAGTTAAAAAAAGACACCTGCAATAATTAGTTGCTTCCTATATATATATAAGGGCCCTTGGAAAAATTCCGAGAAAAAATGGAATTAAAAGATAATGGAATTTCCCCCCAAAACTTTTCAAACTAAGCACATTTTAAATCTAGCCTTGCATTTAGAAGTAACATAAAAAAACCCATGATAACAAATTTAACATTTTGAAATTCACACAAAACTCGGAAGCTATTGGTTTGACAGTAATTACCATCAATGTCACCCTAACAATGCATGCAATGACTCTTCATGGGTTTCTGTGTCCACACCTTCTGCCATCCTTTACTCTCTTCCCCACGTCCCACGAACACTGTCACTAAACTTGAAAGTAGGGACCAGTGGGCAATGAAGAAGCATCCAAAGAGAAACTCTCTAGGACATATGCCAACAATCACTGGTTCCTGAAGTAATTTAAAATAATACCTTTGATTTTTGTTTCTTCACCAGTTTCTTCTTCTTCTACTTCTTCAACATCATCCAAATCTTGATCAAGTTCAGACTGTTCTTTGCTATAATATCATAGTATCACACCAAGGTTCAAATGTACCAATCATAAAAAATATAAAAAACTTAAGTATTCACTTTCTAGATTAATATGCCTTTCAAAGATACAGACTCAAAAGCTAACTGCTTTCTAACTTGCTATGTAAATAATTATACAATATCTGAGTCGTCTCTTCCTTCTTAAAGAATTGCAATAACCAGTGGGGCTGGGCCTCCTACTCCCACCACCAGAGAGCAGTGATGCCCCATCCCCCCCCCCCCCCAAAAAAAAAAAAAAAGAATTGCAATAGCAAGCTAAATGCCTAATTTTTCAGTTAGGTGGGGCTATGTGACTAAGTTTTAAGCATGAGACAAAAGATACAGTAAAGAACTTTGGAGATGGCTAGCAGCCACCATAGTGGACATGAGGAAATCTAGGGAATGAAAGCTGTCAGCTAAAAGTGAGTTTGGGGTTGTGAGGAGGAGACAAGAAATGACAGAAGGAGCATGGGTAATTGATGGTTGTGGAACAACCACTTCAGCCTATATTCAATACCTTTATACTTTCTTCATCTTTAACTCACCACAAGTTTAGGTCAAAGATGGCACTGAGATCAGGTAAAAAGACCACATGACACACCTTCCAATCACATATTAAAATCTAGTTTTTAAACATTAAGATTGCAACTAACACACACAAAAAGCTATGAATATGTCAATATTTATAACAAAGCCATCAATTCCTTATCTCACTTTTCATTTTAACTTTAGGATCACAGATGTAGTTACTTGAGATTTATAAGCAGCATTTGAAAATTTGATTTTCATGTAAAGACAAACTGGCTACTATACAAAAAACAAACTCACCACCACCATTCTGACTTATAGAGATCATTTTTACAGGAGTAGACGGCCTTGAATCTTTTTCCTGTGGATCTGATGCTACAATTGCCAACAACAGGTTAACACCTAAAATCTCTTGTCAACTGAGGGGGAGAAAAATTGTCTTTCCATCAAAAAGAATAACAATTTTATCAGGACTATCTTAGACCTAGTGACCTAGTAAAGATTTTAATTGTACATGGGGGCTGCAAAGTTTGGTGTGGGAGAGGGCTTCATAACATTTGTTTTAGTTATAATCTTAGTGTTCCAAGACTAGGTTTTAATATGAAATGAGAAGAATGTCATCTGTTCTTTTAAACTTATCTCAATGGTGCCATCTGTCTTTCCTCTAAATATGAGGTAGATGAAGATCTCCATAAATCTTACACCTTTTTCTATTAAGTATTGTGAACATGAAAATAGCATTGACCAGTCTTTTTCCAATGTAATTTCTATTCAATCATTTATTGAACATCGAAATTTTAAGTATTTAAATTTGGGATTAGGGGCTGAGCCCTGGTGGCGTAAGCGGTTGAGTGCGGAACTGCAGCCCGCAGGCTTGGCGGTTCAAATCCAGTGGCAGCTCGGGAGCGCCCACGACTACCAGAGGCAGTGATGCCCACAAAAAAAAAAAAAGTAGAATCTTAAATTTGGGATTAGATGAGTTCAGGCATGTTAACCAATTTGTCTGATGGTCAAATCTAACCCACTGTTTTTATAAATGAGGTTTTACTGGAAGATAATCATGTAAATTAATTTACATATTATCTATGGCTAATTTTTCACAACAGACTTGAATATCTATGATAAAGACTACATTGTCTAAAGCGTCTAAGGTATTTATGTAAATAGTTTGCTGACTCTAGCTTTAATGAATCTAAGAAGACTACCATTTCAGTCCCTTGCCATTCAAATTAAAGAGGAAAAGAGGGGGAAGAAAAAGAATTATCAAGTTGTCACATCCAATTTAATCTTTTAAAAGGATATTTATAAAGAGGGCTGAATTAATATGGTAGGTTGTGTGAGGTTTTACAAAGTTGGTGGGAAAATTCCATTCTATTTTAATTCCACTTTCCTACTTGTTAAAGCTCTCTCATGCATTTTCATCTCCAAAGTCCTACTAAATGTATGTTTTAAAATGAACAAACACTAGCTGAGCCCCGGTGGCGTAGTGGTTGTGCGCGGGACTGCGGCCCACTGGGATGGAGGTTCAATTCCGGCTCCCAGGAGCAAAGGTTGGGCCTCCTACTCCCACCACCTGAGGGCAGTGATGCCTAAAACAAAACAAAACAAAACAAACAAACAAACAAAAAAAAATGAACAAACACTAAAAGAAAGCAGCCTAGAGCAGCACACTTTTGGAGAGTGAAAAACGGGGAGACAAGTGGTACCCACAAATCACTGAGAGCTGACCTCTAAGCTAACCGCAAATTAATACAAGAATCAGCCCAATTTATAAACTCAGAATCTTTAAAAAGGGCAAGAACTGCCAGCAAACATACCATATATATATACATATATATATATGGAAGACAAGACAGTACATATTAAGGTTCTTGCAGATTTTACTACTTAGAACAATCTCTGCATTGGAGAATCTAATCTGACTGACCCAGAAAGAAATACTGGCATCAGACTGATGACCCATTATATATTGGCCAGCCCTCACCTCTAAGCACTCAAATATTCCAATTTTTTCTTAAAACCCAAATCTGTCCCTTCTCCCAGTCAATCTTAACTATTGCCTCATATCAAAGTATTAAAAGAAGTAAGTGAAAATTAAGAATTAGCAAACTACACAGGTGAAAGAAACATCCAAAGAAAAGACATTACATCAATGAGACAAGAACAGGGTTCTTTTACAAAGAGATACATTTAGACAGTGAAGGAGCTCTTGGAAGCAAAGAAAACATGGAGGAAAATTTAAAATAGTTGAAAGGTAAATTTCCTCAATTTTGCAAAGAACAAAAAGATAAAGATGGTAAAGAGAATTAAAGACAGAAGAGCATGAAAAGACAAAAGATCGAAAGACAGGACAAAGGGTGATTAGAGCAGTGTAATATTATCAATTCATTTTCTGACTAAAGAGTTCCAGAAAAACAAAGAGTAAGACAATCTATAAAAGTCAAGAATATTTGCTAGAAATGAAAGCAGTGAAAGTTCCCAGAAATAAAGGATCCCCCTAATGAATGAAAATAGACACATCAATATGAAAGTTGCAGAACTCTAAAGTTGGAGATGCTTCGAGAAATAATTTATAAAAATTTTTAGGTGTCACGGGAAAGTGACAATAAAGCAATACATTCAAAATTCTGGCGGGAATCGTCTCCAAACTAGAATTCTACATCCCAAACAAGTGCATGCTCAATCATGTGGCCCCTCAAAAACATTTACTTTCCATGTCATCTATTAAAGTACTAAAGAACTAAAAACAAAAGCATGAAATAGCAAACAATTCTAAGAGGAGAATTAAAAGGAAATCCACTAAGACTAGACCGCAGTTTCCAGGTGACCGCTGTGACTAAAATAAAGCAGATGTTGAGAGCTACCATGTTTTTCATGATAAAAGCAGCATAGCATACAGGCATGGATCAGGTCAGAGAGTCCTGGGGTTATGCTGACCTAGTTCTAAATAAATTCCTGCCTGCCCTCCATTGTAATGTTATTTGACTATAATCACCCCTCCTTATCTCAGAAATGTTCCATGTAACACCCACTGCACCCTTTTTAGTAGGCTGCTGTTAAAATTAAACAATAAATGCAGTGGCAGCTCATCTCATTTTCTCTATCCAATTTCTTTAAAGCATTCGTCCGCAGTCCAATTTCTAAGTTGGTTAAACCTATGTTCTAGGATGTATGACTTTGCCAAATGGCTTCTCAAAATTGGCTCTGGTAAGACCTCAAGAAAGGTAGGTTAGATGCTATCTTTTTTTGGTGCACTCTTCAGTTTGCAAATGCTATTCGGATTTTCAAAATTAAAGTCAAAATAATTATCATACCTCTGGAGAGGCAGAAGATGCAATCAGTAAGAGAATCAAGCAAAAGATTCTTTTTTAAAGAGGATACATAATTGCTTCATTAGTCTTTAAATTCTACACATATTTTATATACTTATATCTATACATTACACTACCTTTTTGCCAAAGTCTCTTGAGAGACACACATATGGTAAAAAAATGAAGTCTCTAAGTACTTATGACTCATTTGGTATGCTAAGCACTGTCCTAATAATAATTAGTAACTAACATGTAAAACATAATTACACTGTTAATAACTACAACACAGTATAAATTGATGCTAAATCTCTGGGGGAAAAAAAAGAACCAACTCTGTCACTTACTTGTCAATATCTGCCATGTTGCAAGAACGCCAAATAACCTATACAGAGAAATAGCAATATTAAAATGTTACATATATTTTAGATTTCACATAAACTTTAAAAATTATGCCACAAATACAGACTCCCTTTGAAAATCACTAATATCTAGAATGGGTAGGAGTCAAAGGATACAGAGAAACAAGGCTACTTTCGCCGTTAGAAGAGTAAATTTTGGCTGAGCCCCAGTGACATAGTGGTTGTGTGCGGACTGCAGCACACAGGGTTGGCAGTTCGAATCCAGCAGCAGCTCTCCAAGAGCAAGGCTGAGCCTTCTACTTTCGCCAGAGGGCAGTGATGCGGACCCCCCCCCCCAAAAAAAAAACCAACAAAAAACAAAACAAACAAAAATTACAGACTACTATTTAAAAGACAGCACTCTTAAAACCTAGTCAATAAATAAAACAGTATTATTTGTAAAAATGGTAGGATCGTAAAAAAAATGATCTTTATCAACTTAGTTATTGCTTGAACATGTGATCTCACAAAGCAAGCCCACTAAATTTTAGCACCATTTCATCAAATTTCTGTAAAATCAGCAACTGTCATCTACTGGATTTACGGCTCCATAGCTTAGTATGGAAGCTGTTGAGCTTCATGTCAATAATGACTGATATACACGTTTGGGCTATGTATGAAGTTAGTGAACCCAGGTTCACTACGTGGGTAAACCTGGGTCTCCAACATGTAAGACAAGAATTCTATCACAGGACCATTTATTCAAATATTAACCTGGAAATTATTTTTTAAGTCTACTAATTTCTTTGCTAAATGTCAATCCCTTAAACTATTTTTTTTTTCAGTATTTTAGGCATCACTGTCCTCTGGTGGTGGCAGTAGGAGGCTCAGCCTTTGCTCCTGTGAGCTGGAATTGAACCTCCATCCCAGTGGCCACAGTCCCGCGCACAACCACTACGCCACTGGGGCTCAGCCCCGCTTAAACTATTTTATGACAGCTCTTGGAGCCCTGGTAGTGTAAATGTTACACACTGGCTGAAATCCACAAGGCCAGTCGTTCGAAACCACCAGTTGCTTCAAGATATCAAGACAGGGCTTTTCTATTTCCCCAGTTAGTCTAGGACACTTACAGGCATTCTATACTCTGCCCTACAGTGTCACTATGAGTTGGCTTAGATTCCATGGAAATGAGTGATTGCAAAGTTCTCGATTCTTCTCTCCAGGAGCAAGGCTGGGCCTCCTATTCTCACCAGAGGGCAGTGGCTGCCCACCCCCCCAAAAAAAGCTCTGGATTCTTCAAACACATGTCATGTCACTGACTGTCCATTCCTCTGATCTGGAACTCATCATTAAAGTGCTTTTGGTTATCAGCACTGAGTACTTATATACTGTGGGGACTAAGGACTAAACAGAGAATTCCTTAACAGAAAGATATGCCTTGGTGTAAGTGAGCTTTATTCGAACTACCATAAAAAATGTAAAGCAAAATTGATATTCCATATTAAACTCAAATCCTTTTTTTTTTTTTTGTGGGCATCACTGCTCTCCGGCGGTGGGAGCAGGAGGCCCAGCCCCACTGCTGGAATTGAACCTCCATCCCAGTGGGCCGCAGTCCCGCGCACAACCACTACGCCACCGGGGCTCAGCCCCTAAACTCAAATCCTTATACAAAATTAAATAGGATGTGACTATTCATACCAGTATTTGAGGACTAATACCTGCTTTTTAGAAAAAATATATTCTAAATATATCCTAACCTACTGCCATCAAGTTGATTCTAACTTATAGTAACTCTATATATAATTCTGAAGCTATAAATCTTCACAGGAGGTGACCTCATATTTCTTTAGGGTAGCTGCTGAGTTTGAACAATTCACTCTGTGGGTTAACAATCCACAGGATCACTATTTAAACATACCCTATTCTAAACCGTTTCTGTGTTTTAAATAACTGTTTCTGTATTTTAAATAATTCCAAATAGCACTGATGGCATAGGTCCATGGTGTCCTTTTTGTGTACACAGGGTTGCTATGGGTCTGAAAAAACTCCCTGGTACCTAACAACAGCAATGATAAATTTGCTAACAAAGCGCAATAGTAATTAGCCATTACTAACAAAAATCTGGAAGCACAAAATAAAAATCCACATTAAAAAAAAAAAAACTTGATAAAGAATTAAATTGAGGCTGAGCACCAGTGGCTTAAGTGGTTGAGTGCAGGACTGCAGCGCCCGGGCTTGGTAGTGCAAATCCAGCGGAGGCTCACAGGAGCAGCGCTGGGTAGCGCCCACGACCACCAGAGGGCAGTGATGACCACAAAAAAAAGAATTAAATTGAGATTCCAGTTTCTGTCAAATTAGTAAAATTAGCTAATTGTGAATTCCTGAATACAGCTTGTGTTCTAATGAATTCTTAGATCAAGCTAGCCATCGTCAAGGAAAAATGACTTACATATTGAAAATCTACTGTTTAAGGACCAAGGTCCAAAGACCTTTAGCTTTGCACATTTGCCTGGAAGATTCTTCCAAACTCAAGTGAAACAACGCCTTTTTTTCAAAGATGACTTCTTCAATTTCATCATTTTGGCTAAATTCCGTAACTGGCCAAACCACGGAGATTCTAGGGCCTGTACGCCACATCTGACCTCTGGCTAACAAACTTCCACTCATCATCAAGATGACACTGACTCACAGCAACCCTGAAGGACAGCGTAGAACTGCCCCTTAGTTCCCAAGCCTGTTTACAAGAGTAGAATTGTGTACCTTTTACATTAATCACAGCTCAACTCACTCATCCACACCAGGACAAACTTGTAACCAGTGTCCCCAGGAAGAATCTAATTCATATATGCTCAAGGGCAATAGACACAAGACATAGAATTCACACAAGTTTCCAACATTCCTTCTTCACCAATTCTGACACCAACCATTTCTTCCCATAACCCTTGTTTTTCTGCTGGATTCAGTAATTCATTGCAATCACCAAACAAAACCCAATTGTAGGGGTTCATTACAGATTACAAGTCAAATCAATGATCCACAGCAGTGCCTCTCCTCTCAGCCTCAAGACACAGCCTTCCTATTCTTAGTATGGTTCTTTTGCTCCGACTCATGGTCTCCATACAGCAACCTTTGGTCTCAGCCTTAGCAATTTCAGCAGGGATATTTTTGATTGTGCTCCATTGGTAGAGTTCTTCAAAGCTTCTGAGAGGACACTCTTTTAAACACAGAGAAATGGCTCTGAGGCAGGTGCGATTTTTGTCTTTCAGCAGAGGACACTGTCATCAAGTCAATTCTAATTTTTATCAAACCAACACAACAGGGTAGAACTGCTTCTGTTGAGTGCTGAGATTCTAACTTTTCACAGCGTGAGAAAACATCACTTTTCTCCAGTGGATTAGGTGGTAATTCTGAACTGCTGACCTTGCAGTTAAGTAGCCCAATGTGTAATCCACTAAGCCACCAGATCTCACCAAGTAAAGTGGTGACTTGATTACCACCCTCTGTCATTGAGTCAATTCCAACTCAAATGTGTGTTGGAGTAGAAAGTCCCATCTTGGAGGGGTGCTAGTGGTATAACCCATTTCTCCAAAAACTCTTCGCTGCCATCCAGTTGATTCCAACTCATAGTTATCTTATAGGACAGAGTAAAGGGGTCCTTTGGGGTTTCCAAGACCATGAACTGTTTTAAGAAGTAAAGACTCAATCTTTCTCCCTCAGAGTCACTGGTAGACTTGAATGCAGACCTTTCATTTAGGAACCCAAGGCATAATCCCTTAACCCAATGCTCCTCAACCTTCCTAATGCTGCAACCCTTTCACACAGTTCCACATGCTGTTGTGACCCCCAATCATAAAATTTTGGGTGCTATTTCATAACATTAAGTGCTACTGTTATGCATTGTAATGTAAATATGATATGCAGGATGTACTTTCATTGCTACAAATTGAACATGAAGCCGTGATTCATCACACAAACAATATGAAATTATGTTATGAAATATTTCCAATTATAAATAAATGACATTTTGTCTCGAAGCATGGTATAGCATGGGTCTTAATATAACAACACTAAACAAACTACATTGCTACATTTTGTCAATGCAAAGGTTGAAATAGGTTCTTTCTCACCAAATCAGCAATTCTGCATGTGCGCAGACCTGCCTGGAGACCTGCCTGGAGGCACAGTGCCTCCTTTCCTAAGTCCACGGAGAATGCGTGCTTTCCCCTGTAAAAGGGTCCTTCAACCCACAGGTTGAGAACTGTTGCCTTAAATCATCCTGTCCATTATCATAAAACCCCCTCCAAAATGGATTATAATCACAAGTAGAAGCTAGAGTTTATCACACATGACAAAAGGCATCAAGTCTAAAAGGACCAAACGAAATAGATGTCAATAAGAATATAACAACTTTTGCCAAACATTGCATTGCATCCACCAGAGAAAAACTAGAATTTATATATAAAGCTAAAAATTGAAAAAAAAAAAATTGGTAACAATTCAATTCAAACAAACAAAACTTACTTATGCATAGCTATGATCAGGGGGTGACAGGAGACATTCTCTCTTTAATAAATTTTGTCTTGGGTCTCATTAGGGTGCCCTCAAAATTTAACAAAACCCATCAAGATGATTAAAGCTTTGCAGTAAATTTTCAGATGAATGAAGCCTTCCAAGTAAAGTCAGGAAGTAGAGGAAAGAGGACAGAAATCAATATTGTGGTCCAATTCCTGAAACTGGTGAAAACTAAACACAGAACTACCACTGACATGTCAGCTATTTAAGTTGGGAATGTCACATGGTTAATTATTTCTATTTAAGGAAGCCTACACCAACAAATTATAACTGGGGACAAATTCTGGATTTAATATTACGATCCAGACTATGGCCCAATCAAAACAGTAGCTTTGGAAGAAATCTGCGGACAGTTAAATTCAAGATACATCATTGCAATAGGGTATGGCAACTATTCTTTGGGATTCCAAAGCGATTAATCAATCTTCTTGGAAAGATACAAGAGTAATTATTAGAGTTCATTGTTAAGTTTCACGAAAATTCAAAACTGTATTGGTGAAAAAAAAAAAGGACAGGAAGTTGCACTGTTTTATTCTTTGAGGATAGCAAGGATTGTCTTGTGAGACTTTCACTGGGAACCTTTAGCCACAAAACTCTGATCTTGCTCCCTTTCCTAGTTCTTTCCTACTCCCAGCGCACCCCCCAAATCCAAAGAACATCTCAAAGGTATAGGATTTGAGTCCGCTAAGAACGCCAAAATCATCCATTTTGATGTACTACTCAATAGCCTGGAATTCTGAGGTAAAGGTTTCTGATATGGAACTATCACCTTCAGAATTATACAGCCAAAGATAGAAACTTAGAAACAAGTTTCACATTTCAATATTTTTGTTAATAAGTTTGTAGCAATATTTTTTACTTACTTGAGGCCTAGCAACTACAATTCTTTACTGCACTAAAAGTAAAACAGCCCATTAGTTCACCCCCCCTTGGTAAAACAATGGAAAAATTAAACAGAAAATGTATGCATTATGGAGAAACTCAAGCTATAGGCTATTGCTGATGTGAATGTAAAATGTTATAGCAACTCAAGAGTAGAACTTCCCTAAAGTTTCAAATCTTTATACACAGGCTGCCACAGCCCTACAGAGTTGCATCTTGACCACACAGGGTTTATTCTTTCAGTGGATGGTTTTGAACAAGCAGTTTGCCTCACCTAGGGATTTTTCAGCAAATAAAAAACCAAAAATCTTTAGTGGTTAGCTAGAAAGACTTCCCCAGCTGTCTCCCCCAAAGATATGCCATGTGTTTGCCAGCACATGGTGGGAGGTCAGATGCTTGGATATTCTCCCTGAAGGTTTTCAGCCATCAGTCTGGTCCCCTTGCTATTGTGTGCATACTCCTAAATTGTTTTTCTCTCTCATTACTGTATTACCGATAGGACACCCCCTTCCTGTGATGTAATTACGGGGCTTGCATGTCCCCCAAAGATATACAAACCTTGGTAAGAAATAAAAAGCTCTCAGGCTGAACCCCGGTGGCATAAGTGGTTGCGTGCGGAACTGCGGCCCGCGCAGGCTTGGCGGTTCAAATCCAGCCGTGGCTCTCAGGAGCAGCACTGGGTAGCGCCCACGACCACCAGAGGCAGTGATGCCCCCTCCCCCCAAAAAAGAAATAAAAAGCTCTATTCCCTCCTTGCCTCCCCCTTCCCTTACCCCCACCCAGTCCTCTCTTCCCATATCCTTCCTCATCCTCCCTTTGCCTTCTCGAGCGAACCTGGCTATTGATCATGGCCACCCTGGAGGTTAGTATCCTACAGAAATGTATCTGACTCCATTATTTCAATCTCTCTTCTGTCTACCTTTTCATCTATGACTTTACTATAACCTTTATATATCTCAACCGTACAACTGTGCTTATTGAACCTGCGATTACTTGCAGGGAGCCAGTTTTCCCCACACTAGAAAAGAGAGGTAGTTTTTAAGTGCACAAGCTTAAGTTAATAGCAGAGTTCATTAGTAAAAGAGAATGGAACACAAGTTGAATGCAATCAATGTCAGGAAATTACAAGTTTGGTTCTACATTTTCAGATTTATTAATATAATGGAACATGCCAATAATATAATGCTCTGTAGATCTAAGCTGCTGTGGAAAGCACACCAAAGCAAGGTATAAAATGTATGCGAAGATCCCATTTGAATACTTTTTTGTACCCATGTCATGAGTTAGTATCAGCTTCTCAACAGACTAGAGCTCAGGCTAACAACTTTTGCGACCATCTATAAAAAGGAGATAAAAGCAACCATTTCCTCACTGAACTGCTTTTAAGATTAAAAGCAAATTCATGTGAAAGACTTACCAATGTTTGACATCTGTTTAAGTGCTTAATACTTAAGAGCTTATCCTTTTTCATTCTGTGCATTTTGGATAATCAGCAATAGCAAGGGGGAAAAGGCTCTGTGAATTATCCAGGATGATGGTTAATTAGCTAGATTCCTTTAGTTTTATTAAAGGTGGTGACGCAAAGTGCTCAGTGGCTAACCAACAATCAGTGGTTCGAATTCACCAGCTGCTCTATGGGAGAAACAATATGGCAATCTGCTTTGATAAGGACTTAAGTCTTTGGAGGAAGACATCATTGTTTGATCAAGCAGAGGACCAGCACCAGCAAGGGCAAAGGAGATTTTTGGTGAGATGAACCAGCACAAAGGACATGAATGTGCTGAAGATACTGAGATGATGCCGAGGAGAATGAAGGCAGTGTTTTCTGTTTCCCATAAGGAAATTCTGTATTGAATGCTTTTGAATCACGGTGCTGGAGAAGAATATTGAAAGTATCACAGACTACCCAAAGAACAAGCAAATCTGTCTTGGAAGAAGTGCAGTCAGAATTTTCCTTTGAAGCAAGGAGACCAGTTAACAGGAGACCAGTGCCTGGAAAAGAACATAATGCTTGGTAAAGTAGAAGAGCAGTGAAAAAGAGAAATGGGGTGGACTTAGTCTTGGAAATCCTATGAGGCAATTCTATTTTCAGTTAAAAGTATCATGGCATAATTAATACACCATCATTAAGGAAAACTGAAAGATCTACTGAAACTTTCCGGAAATATACCATTGTAGTTCTAACAATTAAAAAATGCTAGAGTCCAACATTTGAACTTAATGTCCAAATTAAGAACCAATAGGTCTGAGATGGAGGGATGAAAACCCTGCATCCCAAACAAGAAGCTGAAGCAAGTGAGTCTGAGATAGTCTAGTAAGAAACAGGAGCTTTGAAGTTGGCGCCTGTATTTTTCTCCCCTGCAAGTTACAGTGATACCTCCTCTGTTGTCCAACTTTCCGCTACTGGAACAGCAAACGTTAAAATAAATAACCTTCTTGATATTCATAAATTTGCATAGCTGAACCAAAAATCAGACTTGGAAAAAAAACCTGGGCCAAGAGTGAATTGCACATCAAGTCTCCCTGTGGACACAAACAGGTGAGGCTCCAATCTAAGCACTGCCATTGCTTAAACAGCATATAACGTTTGTGTTAGTAAGTTGCAGGTTCAAATCCAACAGTAAGACTGGGCCTCCTACTCCCACCACCAGAGGGCAGTGATGCCCCAAAACAAACAAACACACAAAAAGATATGATGTCTTTATCCAGAAATAAGGAACCCAGCCTACAGAAGAGGTTGAGAAGTTAACTGCTTAATTTGGAGAATCAACTTTGGCAATAGCTAACCAGGGACAAAGATACTCCAGTGATCCCCCTCCACAGTGAATTTACAAGTGCAAATTTGAGGCCTCAGAAGCAATGATTTGGTTTTCCATGATTTCTTATGGGAAAAATATATTCATTCTTGAACTTTTCAGCACAAATTTGGAGTGAATTGAATTTAAAAATTGAGCTATCACTGTAAGATCAATGAAATCATCTTTCTTAGACATTAATTTCCACTTTTGATATCAGATTATTCAGACTAACAGAAAAATAGCACAGGATTAAGTGGTTGATAAGATCTCAAAAGTATCAAAATGTTAAAATAAATAAGCAGGGAATCATGAACTAGGTAAAACAGGAAGTGGAAGGTTAAGTACAAAACGCCCTGAGGACTGCAGCCAATCTGGGCAAATTGGAACTTGGCTTTTAGAATTTTACCTTGTAATAAAATAAAAGTTCAAAGTGATGAATCTTTGAAACTCACCCACATTAACCAGAAATGGTAAAGTTTCAGTATTTCCTGAAAAAATACTAATTCACACTATAACTCAACTTAGAAAAATGGTCTGTGCCCAAGAGTGTTCTAAAACACAAACTCATCAATTTTGACCCATAATGAGCTATATCTGAGGGAGTATTCCCCAAAAAATGATGGTTGATTTTGTGTGTGTGTGTGTGTATGTGTGTGTGTGTGTGTGTGTGTGTGTGTAACAGCATTTTGGAGTTTGTTCCGGGTCACACTGCTAATAATGTTTTCTACTTAAGAGGTTCTGTAAAGACTGCTTAACATTGTGCAACAAATAGCCCTGATTTGTGGCAAACAGGGGACTTGGTTTTGCCATCAGAACAATGCACCTGCTTACACAGTCATCTCAGTGTGCCAGGTTAGGGTAAAAAACTGCATGCCTCTCTTGTCCCACGCACCTCACTCACCTGACCTCACTCAAACCGTGATGTTTTGTTTCTGCGAATGAAGAGGAACATGCAAGGACAGTGATCTGATGACAAAGAAGTGAAGGAAAAAAAGAGGAAGGTGCTGTCAACCATCCAAATAAAGAGTTTGAAAAATGTTCCCAAAATGGAATCACAAATTTGACAAATACATTAAGTGTAATGGAGCTACTTGAGCACTTGGTAAAGGAGAAGGTATTTTGTAAAAATACCTAGCTCTGAAAAAATTCCAGTTCTCCTGGGTAAGTTTCCCACCCCCACCCTGACCTGACTCCCAGAGTGGTTGGTGGGAGAATTATTGTCCTTAAGCTTAGCAACCCATCATGAAATCATTATACCAACTCAGCGCACTACCATCTAGTCAATTCAAACTGATAGCAACCCTATAGTAGACTGTCTGTTTCTAAAACTAAATATGAGAGTAGAAATTTCACCTTTCTCCCTCAGAGTAAATGGTAGTTTCAAGCCCCCAAATTAACTAACTACCACACCTCCAGGGCTCCTTGAAGTGTTCTGCATATGCAAACCTTAAGTGAAAAAAATTTTTATCCAAGACATCAAGTAACTCAAAAGTAATTCTCGGGCTGAGCCCCGGTGGCGTAGTGGTTGTGCGCGGGACTGCGGCCTACTGGGACGGAGGTTCAATTCCAGCAGTGGGGCTGGGCCTCCTACTCCCACCACCGGGAGAGCAGTGATGCAACACCCCCCCTCCCCAAAAAGTAATTCTCAATTGTAATAACGCTAACAGAAGACTCTTAACAGAAATCAAGCTTAGGAAATTAAATATTAAATTGTCCGCCAGGCTATAAACAAATTATCTATAGACAGACCAAAGGCCATGCTTTCCAAACTTGAAAACACAATTTTCAAATCTGCCAGGATGAAATAGCAAATATGAAAAATAATTAACCACAATTGATAGATTAAGCACAGCTGAACATATAAGAGAGTTATTAAAAAAGGGCAGAATATTCCAGAACACATCAGAAACAAATACAAGTTCTGGAAGGGAAGAATAGAATGGAATATTTGATAAAAAAAAGCTGAGAATCTTATAAATGACAAAGGCCAATTAGGATAAGTGAAAAGAAACCATTATTAAAGGTATCAGTGGAGCTGAGCCCTGGTGGCATAAGTGGTTGAGTGGGGGACTGCAGCCTGCGGACTTGGTGGTTCAAATCCAGCACGACTCTCAGGAGCGGCACTGGGTAGCACCCACTATCACCAGAGGCAGTGATGCTCCCCCAAAATAAAAAATAAATAAAAAAATAAAGGTATCAGTGAAAAACAAAATAAGCAAAGGATAATGCTATCTTAAATATTCTCAGACAAAAAATATTTCCAGGTCTGCACTAAAAGAATTCTAAAGTTTATTCTTTGGGCACAAGTTTTTCCAGATAGGTCTAACATGCAAAGAGCTAAGGGAAAAATAAGTTTCCTCAAAAGATTAGCTGCAAAACAGGAGGTCAGACAACTAGAAAGCACAAAACAGATTTAAATCTAAACAGATTATTAAATATGAAGTTGTATGTAAATAAACTAATGACACCTACCTAAAAATTAAAATTGAGACTGGTTTAATGAAAGCCATTATTTATGAAAGACATCTTTTTTTGTCTGTTTTTATTTTTTTGTGGGCACCACTGGAAAGACATCTTTAAGAAAGAGTTTCAAAAAAAACCTTTTTTTTTTTTTCAAAGTAAAACTGAACAAAAGCTAGTATTACTGTAGTGCTGTCAATGAAGAAAACTAGGCTTAAATTACAAAAAGATCATTAAGGACAAAAGGGTCATTTTAAAATAGTTTCAATTCACTAGCCAATCTAATATGATAGACTTTAAAGTTTGTCAAAAAGACTGTCCTCCAGAACTTTCCTTCTACATGTGTATATATCTCAAATAGAAAGAACCAGATTTGCTAAGTCAAGACCGGCATGCCAAACCTTGACCAGATAAAGTAATGAAACCTTCCACTGGAGAAAACATGGCAGTCGAGCGACTGAATCAGGCCAGACTGATCACCACTTGGATTATCAGTTCTGGGCCCTAACAGAGTGAGATGTCCAAGTTTTATTCTCGCTTTGCCCTTGTGGCAATTATTATTCCCTAAGTTCCCCTACACTCAATAGAGGCATTATGTATACTGGAAGAAAAACATTCAGTACATTAATATGGCCCTGCTAGTCCTTAACCACCACCAACTAAATGGGAGGAGTCCAGCTGCCCCTCAACAGAAAGGTGGGGCTTTCCACTCTACTTCTGTAAAGAGCTAGTCTTGGAAGCTCACAAGGGGCAGCTCGACCTTGTCCCACATAGAGTATCACCAATGATGATGACAAGGAGTCAGAAAAGACTGGCAGGGCTATGCAAATATGGAATGTTTATGGCACAAGTAGGGGAAGGGACAGCTTATTAAATATAAATAAGGGTGGAATAAGGCAAATACAGTATGATTGCACTTTCAGTTGTCCCGAGATTCAAGGCCTTACTTGGTCCATTATGACCTTACATTTCAAAGGAAATCTGCTGTCATCATGTCTATTCAGACTGTTATCTGCTTTTTAAAAGATAAATCACTTTATTGGGGCTTACAGCTCGTCACACGCCATACATATATCAACTACATCAAGCATATTTGTACATACGTTGCCTTCATTTTCTAAACATTTACTTTCTATTAGAGTCCTTGCTATCAACTCCTTTTTTCCTCTCTCCCAGTCTCGTGACCCCTTGCTAAGTTCCCCAGCCCCCTTAACCTCCTGCTATTGCTACTCTCATTGTTTCTGAGGTTTATCTGTCCTGGATTCCCTGTTTCCAGCTCATATCTGTACTAGTGTACAAATTGCTATTTTGATGTGTTACAATGACAGCTGTCTCCTTCACCCACATTTCTGTTATTAGTCCTCCAGGGGGAGTGGGGTACTATATCTGCTTTTGTAGTGGATCATTCCAAAACTCCCAAGGGTTGCCCACTTTGAAAACATTAATTTAGACTGTTCAAGGGATCTCTGCCTACGATTATATCTGATCCTACAGAAAAAAAATACCTGTTAAGCTTTTGGGCTAAGGTTTCAAATGCAATAAACAACAAAATTAAACACATACTGCTCGGAAGTTCATTTCAACTCATGACCACCTCACATAATCTACTTAAGTCATCTAGGTTACTTATTCTATATAATTGTCTTAATAGGTACCCCAAATGCTATTCAAATTCCAGTGAACATAGAGAACCTATGTCCTCAAGTGGGCAACTAAACATGGATCCTTTCACTAAAGAGAAATCTCTCAGTGACTCAAAAAAACCAGTCTCTGACTCATCCTAACATTTGACGAAAATTCATTTGTTATACATACAAACAGGAGCAACTTACTCTGACAGTACAGTTTTGCTCCCTTCCAAACATAGCACACACCCCTCACCCCTTGGCTAAAATCATATCTAACCAAAGCTAGCCTGTTTTCCCACGACATCCAGCTAGTGGGTCCCAAAGTGCTCAGAGATGTCCTTTATGGCATCTCTAGTAGAGTTAATCAGTCGTTGTTGGTTATATGTAATATTTTTATTAATGGTGACCCACCAGATGTGTTCTCCGGCTTTGCATTCATTGGGGACTCTAATTTCACCTATGTATCCTTGGGAGATGCGACATGTACACGAGACCAGAAGCTTCTCTTTCTCCATGGTGCAGAGTTGTAGGGTTTTTGAAGGAGATGTAGGCTAAAGTGAAGGGGACAGCCTAGTATGTACTAGGGCACACACTCTAATCCAGGCATCTGTGAGGACTCAAAGCAAAGGTCCTCCATGATACCACCAGACTTCGGCTCATGGTATTCACAACTCAAGCCTCTGGTCTCTTCACAGCCAGTTAGGTTTCCTAACAGTGAACGCCTGGGCATCTGGTGAGATTCTAGAAAGAAAAGAGGAAGCTTTCATAGCTAGGACAGTCCAGGACATAGTGGGACAGGATCCTTGACTTCTAGAACAGTAGTGACAGCGTTAGACAAGATTCTTCTTTGATGTAGAGTCGCTATCATGCAGTCTCTTCCCTTCAGGTCAGGATGCCAGCCAAGAAGAAATTACCTTATTTTGAAATTCCAGCTGACCTGAAGTACAGCTGCAGCAACTAGATTGTTGGCATCCCTCACAAAGAACTTGACCACACTTTAACATTAAATCCCAATTGGTGGCTGAGCCCTGGTAGTGGTTGTGCGCGGGATTGCGGCCCACTGGGATGGAGGTTCAATTCCAGCTCACAGGAGCAAAGGCTGAGCCTCCTACTCCCACCACCAGAGGGCAGTGATGCCTAAAAAAAAAAATCCCAATTGGTATCACTTTGTTCTAGAGTGGGGGCATGATTTGTCACAGGGAGGGAGCATTTTATGGGTGAGTAAAGTAGATTGCAGGCTGGTCGCCTTGTCTGAAGAGGAATCCCCTTCCATAAATGGTTTAATGGTTCTCATCTTTCACACCCTCCGGCCCCTGAATTTCTGTGGTCTACAACAGCTGTGGCCATACACAGCACGGACTTGGAAAGGTTTCTTGTACAGTGGTCCAAGGGGTCACTTATGTGATCAGGTACACAGCCCTCCAGGGTAATGGGGGGGAAGGTGGGGGTGGTAATCTTGCACAGGAAAGCTGTTTGATTATGACTATAAGACTTCAAAGATGATTTGGGGGTGGGCAGATAGAGTGACATTAATGACCCAGGCCTCTATACATGACCAAACAAAGTTCCTGGAAGGCTAAACTCAAAAGGCATCATGGCTGATTTTCTCTACCTTTTGAGCAGTTGTTAAGAGTATTTCAAAGAAATCCTGTTACCCACAGGTGGTGGCAGCTGAACAACAAAATAAGCATTAACGTGTAACACTCAATACTAAAAAAAAAGGGCTAGTAGGTCCAGGTGGATTCTATTCACTTGACTGCTTCTGGGGCCATCTTTTATATAGTAACCACAGATCTTAGGATTCACACTCCCACTCCGTAGGAACAGGAGCATCTGCCCCTGGTTAAGTGAGTCCACAATTTCTCTCCTTTAAGCTTGACTGGTGTAGAAGTGGGAAAAACACTCTTGGGACTCACCCAGGTGGGGTAAAGTTGTTGGTTAGTTCCTTGTTTCCAGTCTTTGAATAACACCCAGTCATCAGGTTGTACTGGTGGGATACCTACCCCAATGGGCCGGAAAAACTTGCTGCCCTGTAGTCAATCAAAGCTTGTTGTACTCATCCAAGGTTAATGATATGTCTCAATTACTTCATTGGCCTCATAACATATCCTCAGGACTGGGGTGTAGAATGGGCACCCATACATTTTTGAAGGCAGAGATCTGATGCTTAGTAGGGCCTAGCAATAATTCTTAAAAGGGTTATAGGGATAAAGCGAAGGGAGCTGCAACCTACGCGGGCTTTTCTCTGCTGTTCCTTTCCTTGCCTTTCCTTCTTACAGCCTATCTCAAGCTTCTTGTCCTCCCCACCTAGCAGCACTTTTGCCATGGCCCTCAGCGATGCAGATGTGCAGAAGGATATAAAGCATATGATAGCTTTCATTGAACAAGAAGCCAATGAGAAGGCAGAAGAAATAGATGCAAAGGCAGAAGAAGAGTTCAACATTAAGAAAGGCCGCCTGGTGCAAACCCAGAGACTGAAGATTATGGAGTACTATGAGAAGAAGGAAAAGGAGATTGAGCAGCAGCAGAAGAAAATCCAAATGTCCAATTTGATGAATCAAGCACGACTGAAGGTCCTCAGAGCGAGAGATGACCTTATCACAGACCTGCTCAACGAAGCCCAGCAGAGGCTCAGCAAAGTGGTGAAAGACCCAACCATGTACCAAGTGTTGCTGGATGGACTGTTCCTCCACGGTTTATACCAGCTGCTGGAGCCCCGATGATTGTTCACTGCAGGAAGCAGGATTACCCTCTCGTGAAGGCTGCGGTGCAAAAAGCAATCCTAATGTACCAAACTGCCATCAAAAAAAGATGTGGATGTCCAAATTGATCAGGAGACCTGCCTGCCTGAGGACATAGCTGGTGGCGTTGAGATCTATAATGGAGACCGTAAGATCAAGGTCTCCAACGCCCTTGAGAGCCGGCTGGACCTCATTGCCCAACAGATGATGCCGGAGGTCCGGGGAGCCTTGTTTGGTGCTAATGCCAACAGGAAGTTTTTGGACTAAGCGCTTTGAAAGTGGAGTTCATTCCACTCCTCTTCAGATACCATCTGGAAGTTTCCAATATTTGAAGAACCAAGATTATCTGTGTAACCTCTCTGCTATTCTAATGTTCTTTATTTACCAGTGAAGATACCCTACTGTAGCTAATGCCCTTAGTCTGATTGTTACAAATAGGTGCACGTTTCATTTAAAATGATGGGGAACCAACTCATCCCAAAGCCACACACCTTTCCTGGGTCCGCCAACGGAAAGCTGGGGGGTAAGGTGACTGCTGCACTGACTTCACTGGGCCCCTCTCCCCTCTTGCTCCTTCCTGCCTCCTTTTGAGGGTTGTGGACAGTGTCCTCTGCATGCAGGTCTGTGTCCTGTCAGCTTAAAATGCATGTGAGGCATGCATTCCTTCAACTGTAGCAGCTTCACCGTGTGACCTAGTCAGGCCTAGACATCCCCATTTGTAAATGTGACTTAAAAGCTAAACCATGAATATGTTTTATTTATTAAAAAGTTTATGTGGAAAAAAAGGGTTATTGGGCAAGGCTTCTACCCAGTTCACTTGTGCCTGCTGGCACAATTTAGCTAAACTATGTTTTATGATCTGATCCATTCTTCCTACCTTCTTAAGGACTGGTCGGTGTCAGGCTGCGTGTAGATGTTATTTTACCCCCAGTGGTTGCTAGATATGCTGAAACCTGAGAAACAAAAGCTGACACATTATCACTTTAACTGATCTGGGGCAGTTCAAACATGGGCAGCAATTCTTTAAGGAGTGCCTGGGCCACCTTAAGAGCTTTCTCAGTGTGGGTGAAAAAGCTTCAGCCCATCTGGAGGAAGGGTGATGCTTTCTGTCACCTTGGTTACAGTGGTTCTCAACTCGTGAGTTGCATCCCCTTTGGGGGTGGAATGACCCTTTCATAGGGGTCACCAGATTCGAAACAGTACCAAAATTACAGTTATGAAGTAACAACAAAAATGTTATGGTTTGGAGGATCATAACATGAAAAACTGTATTAAAGGGTCACGCACGGCATGTAGGAAGATTGAGAACCACTAGTTTAGAAGGTAACGGCATATCCTGCCCACCTGTCCGCCCCTCTTTTATAAAGCTGCTACCATCCCGTGTACTTCGGCAAGTTAGAGGAGTTGATCTTTTTTATCTGGTCTCCAGATAAGAGTTGTTCTGGATATCTAGGTTACAGGACTGACTCTCACTTATCTCTGCATCAGCCAGGAGCAAGGTGGCAGAATTTCAAACCTAGCCTAGAACAGTTTCTCTAGGTTGCCATGATCATCCAAGAGCCTAAGCACATCCAAGGGTGTGACCCCTCACTAGAGTCTGGCCCCTGAGTTTCATCAAGCACACACCTACTGCCCCTTAAGGTTACAAGTCTGTCCCAACTCAGGAAACATGCCACAACCCGGGGGGGGGGGGGGGGGGGGAGTTTAAACTCACTCCAATGTCTTGTGTCTTGGACATCCCCCAATTACTCTTAGGGAGCTGGATTGGGGGAGGCTTTCGCATCCCTTTAGTATCCCCCTACAACAGAGCTGAGCAAAGAGAAGCCATTCTGTTGTCTACCTTCACACAGAGACCCTAAGCACACTGGGCCTTAAAGGCATCTTTCTCAGCATCCTTTTGTTGGGCTGTGCCTCTTCTCTATTGGACCGCTCTGGTAAAGACTCTCAAATTCCTTTTCCTGGGCTGAAGGCTAGAATATGAAAGTTAAAAAGTTCCAACCTAGTTCAGTAAGGCCACCTTGGTGAGTGTCTTTGGTTTAGACAGTAAGAACACATTTGGTGAAAGACATACTTTAAAATATATATATATTTTTGACTGAAGATCATCTTAATTTTAAAAACCATTTTACTGAGGGTTCGTACAAGTCTTATCACAATTCTTACATCTCCATCCATTGTGTCAAGCACACTTTGTACATTTGCTGCCATCATCATTCTCAAGGGGGCTATACTTCCTAAGGAGAGGTCACTGGGTCCCATAATGGGTTAGGATAAACTCTTATCAGCAATTGGCATACAATAGTTCCCAATGGTACCATTGTCCTAACTGGTTTGAGACAAATAGCACTCACTTAACTCCTAAATCAAACAAAATGCAGATATGACAGAAAGTCTGGATACAGGGAAGCCTGGCTATTCATTCCTCGGCTCACACAATGAGGATAAAACAAAAAGAGGATTTGGAGTCCACAAGCACTGTCATGTTTCTAGGACAAAGGTGAAAAAGAGCCTGTGCCACAGAAGCTGGATTAGCTGCTCCCCAAAGCAAATAATTCTGATAAAAAAAATGAGCCTCGGGGATGGTCAAGGGCTTGGTGGTTGTAACTAGTCATCTTTTCAGTCTCTCCTAGACTTTCAGAAATGAGGTAATAGTTTGGGTGTTATGTGCCATTGAAACTTGTTGATCCAGAGGCCAGATTTAGGGGTGAAACCCTTGGATATGCATATGCTATTATTCCAAGAGGCTCCAGACAATCACAGCAACACAGGTGTACCATTAAAAATCCAGCCAAGCCACTCCACCAATGGGATACTTACATAAACTGGTGAGGGGAATTGCCTTTTCTCATACAAGTCCTTCTCGATACCTGTTCTGAAATCAGGTGTGGCAGTCATGTACTGTGGTGCCAATTTGATAAGAGTGTAGGGGTAGAGTCCTGCCTGTCAATCTGGAGTAAACGATAAGATCTGTGTGGGCAAGGCTTTCCTCAGAGTTCTGGGAAATCTTGGGATATTTCCCCAGTGCAAGTGAGAGACTATAGATTCAGTTCCTTGGAGACGCTCTACTGACAAGATGGCAGCATGTTGACAGACCTTGAGCCCTGGGAACTGGAGGAGAAGCCACATGGGCATACCCTGATGAAAGCAGATCTCGGGGGCCAGAGAAGCTACATGAGACTCCAGCCAGTGCTGAGATGCTTCTAACGCCACTGGATACACAAGACTGCATCTGCTAGCTTGTGATTGTCCAGGCCCAATTACATGTGCTTCGTGAGTCTGAAGAGGACTAATGTATTGGTATTGGACATATGGGCTAAGATCGAACTCATGGACTTGGACTGGACGCTTTCTCAATGTTCCACTCCTCTTGTATACAAACCTCTCCCTAATATTCATATATGTGCTTATGAATTTCTCTCTAGTACCCAGACTACAAGGCAAGTTCAAGTCCACAATCTCCACTCTCCTAATGGAATAGACAAGTCCAGGGGATTTGGGGGTGGGTGTGGGGAGGAATATCTCTACCTCACCTACAAGATCCTATTGTCAATTTAGCCCACCCCAGATGAGTCCCCAAGCTGACAGAGTACAGTGACCCCTCTCTAGGGGACACCAGCACTGGTAACTTCTTGAAAGGAGCAGAGACTTGACAACAATGCAAATGAACAGACCAAATGAACAGGTCAAGAGGAAGCAGCACTATTAAGCAATAAAGTCAGGATATATTGGGGGCCAGTTCCTGGAAGATCTACCTTTCCAAAAGGGTTAAAGTAGTGAGATCCCACCAAAAGCAAGAAGGTTCTATGTCTGGCTGGGGTAGTTTTTCAAAAAGTGTGATGGTCCCCGGTTTGCTGGAACTTAACTATGTCCTTATTTGGCAAGGTCCTAGGTGGTCAGGTTCAGTTTCCTTTTTTTGGTAGGTGGTAACTCAGCAGATAGATCAGTCAGGGGATTTTCCGTCCTAGTCAATAAAATAGGTAAAAGTAAGATCACTACTTGTGTGTTCCTATGATGATGGAAGCTACGCCACTGGTATTAAGGTTACCCCAAACAAACAGGTTTCAATAGAGCTTCCAGAACTAAGAACAGACAAGAAAGGAGGAATAGGCTGTCCAATTCAGAGGAACAATCCACTTAACACCCCACGGATAGCATCAAAACATTGTCAATTACTGAAAACCTAATCAAAAGATGCAGAACAATGTCAGAGACAGTACCAGAAAATGAGCTCCTTGGGTCAAAAGGCATTCAAAATATGAATGGGACAGCTCTGCCTTCTCAAAGCAGAGGCAATCATTAATGTCGCCGATGGAGGAAAATCCTGCGACAGTAAAATGTTTGGGATCTTCATTTGCTGCTGGGGCTGGAAGCAAAATGAGAACAGCTGCAAAACATTAATAATTGGACTAGGATTGTACCAAGTATGTATCTAGAAAGCAAAGTTGTTAAAAAATGAACTGTAGGGGCTGAGCCCCGGTGGCGTAGTGGTTGTGCGCGGGACTGCGGCCCACTGGGACGGAGGTTCAATTCCAGCAGTGGGGCTGGGCCTCCTACTCCCACCACCGGAGAGCAGTGATGCCCAAAAAAACAAAAACAAACAAACAAACAAAAAAATGAACTGTAATCAGATCACCATTGTTGGCATTCATGGCTGAAACGGATTGATGTTTTTCATCAGAACTGCCACACTGTTTCCTGTGCACAGGAATGACATTACATTGTCAGAAAGGGAATTTCAAATTCTTGAAGTACATCGCTGTGTAAGTTAGCAGAGTTTTACATATCTACAAGGAAATCCTGCCAACCACAAGGCACTAAAGTTAGGGATGAAGAAACAATTCTACCAAATGCTTAATCAAACATGCAATCAAGATACACTGATAATGATTGGTAAGTTGGACACAAGGAGAAACAGCATTAGATGTAAAATATAGACACTACCAAAAATAACTAGCCAATATTCAAACCATTTCAAGAGGTAGCATGAGTGAGAACCAATGGCAATAAAGGAAAAAGCCCAACTGCACTTAAAACATTAGCCCCAACCAAGGCTATCCAGTAATTCCATACAGTAATTGATGGAATACTCAATTTGTACTCATTCTAAAGAAAAGTAATGCAACAGAATGCTAGGTAGAACAAGCATCACTGATAACACATCCAAGTAAAATTTTGTTGAAAATATCCAACAGCAGCAGCAGTACATTGACAAAAGTTGTCAACCCCTCTGGTCAGATCCAGAAGAGCGTGGTACACAGTGTATGTCAAATGGATCTTGGCTCACCAAAAAGCTTTTTTTTTTTTTGTGGACATCACTGCCTCTGGTGGTCGTGGGTGCTACCCAGCTGCCGCTGGATTTGAACCACCAAGCCCACGGGCTGCACTTCCACACTCAACCACTTACGCCATCGGGGCTCAGCACCAAAAAGATCTTTAGTTGTTTCAATTACTATGGAAAGGCTTTTTAAGTGTATGGATCATAGCAAACTGTAGACAGATAGCCTTGAGAAGGAAGAATGGAAATTCTGGAAAGTTCACTGTGCACATGAGGAACCTCAAGAGCACAATGAACCGCTCAAGAGGCAGTTGAATGAACAGAACAAGAAAATACTGCATCATTTAAAATCAGGAAAGGTATGCAACAGGTCACCACCCTCATCAATTTGTATGCTGAGCATATCATCGAAAAGCTAGTTTGTAAGAATACATTATCAGGATTGGAGGAAGGCTTATTAACAACCAGCAATATAAAGATGACACAATCTTGCTTGCAGATGAAAAATTGCTGCCTTTACTAAAAATTACAACCCAAATCTTCACAACTGGACCAGTAAGGAATATCATGATAAATGGGAGAAAATACTGAAGTTGTCAAAGATTTCTTCTTGCTTGCACCCACAAGCAATGCTCATGGAAGCAGATGTGCAGAGCTCAAGGGATGCAATGCACTAGGTAAATCTGCTGCACGGGACCTTTTAAAGTGTTGAAAAGTATGTTACTTTTGGGGACTAAGATAAAGTACACCTGACTCAAACCATGGTACTGGCCTCATTACAATGTTGACAGTATCTACCTCCTTCTAGCTTAAAGGAGTTGGGGCTGGGAGGTGGAATAGTGGGAGCAACCCATTATCCATTCAGCTTTCAGAACATTTTTGAAAAAACCACCACTCTGCCACCAGTCTACTCATAGAGTGGCCCAGAGGATAATGTAACAACTGTCCTTATGTTTCTGATACTAGAATGCCTTTCTGCCACTCCAGAATTACTGCTTCAGAAACCCTAGCCAGACAGTTCTACAATGTCCTATAGGGTCACAAGTATGAATAGACCAGGGTTAACAGTAGGTGGCAGAAGGACTATTATTTACCCCATTGTGCTCTTTCTCTATGTCCTTTGTCTTAAAACAATTCAGATATTCACAGGTTTAAATTAAAGCTCTTTTCCAATAAATACCAAAATGTATAGAACTTCAAGCAAAAACATCCAAATGACCAGGATGGTTATAAATAAAAGCACCTTTCACTTTCCCCCACCTGTTCTTCCAAACAAGACCTTTTGTTGGATAAAACTGAATGTAACTTCTTTTTTAAGTTTCTTTGTGAGGAAAGGGGCACCAAGTAGTTCATGAAAAATCATGGGATTTTCCCACCAAGACCAGGCGTTATCACTACCATTCCCTACACAAATTTCCTATCAACTCATGTTATATTTTAGAATACATTCAGGCAACCAATTTTCCTGTCCTAGTCGTAGAAGAACTGAAATCTAGCATAGATCTTTTTTTAAGAAGTTCATATTTACTCAAGAATCAACTAAGCACACAAATTTTTAGGGTTGGCTACAGTTCACCATCCAATCATCAGTATTTCCATACGGGTTAAGAAGTCACTCCTCTGGTTTTATATTTCAGAGCAGTTACTAATGGCAAGGCTGTTAGCAGCCGGAGGCCAGCAGCCACTGAGCGAGAATAAAGATCAGATTTCCTACCCTGCCCTTTTAGGACTATGTCAGAATTAACTCAATGACAGTGAGTCGATTCCTCCAAGTTTGGATTCTTTTATAAATATTTCAAGCAAGCAATATTGAGCAGTGTAAACAGACAAGTTATTGAGTGTGGACCATTTTCTATGCCAGGCAAAATTCCAGGTGCTCAGTTCTTTAAAACTTACATGGATTTCTTATCTTGTAAGAAAAAACCTGGGGCTGAGCCCCAGTGGCGTAGTGGTTGTCCACTGGGATGGAGGTTTGATTCCAGCTCCACGGAGCAAAGGCTGAGCTTCCTACTCCCACCACCTGAGGGCAGTGATCCCCCCCAAAACAAACAAACAAAAAAAACCACGATTTTTTTTTTAATATGCTACAATTCACTTATGTGGTGTTCTTAGATGCCATCCATTTGGGTGTAATTCTCAACCAACCTATGTATTACACTAGAAATACATGCCCGCTGCTGCTGGAGCCATCGTGTCCATCCATCATTCAGTGAAGGCTTTCCTATTTATCACTGACCTGCTACCAAGCGTGAAGTCCTTTCTCCAGATGGTTTTATCCTCATTTTGAGTGATCAGGAAATGAAGAGAAAGGAAGAAATAGCAAGGCATGATGCTATTCAACAGCAAAAAGCCCTGGAAATGTAGTGGTGAGACTGCCAACCACAGTTTAGCAGTTCCAATTCACCAGCAACTTCTCACGTAAAAAAAGATGCTTTCTTTCTGATCCTCTAAGCTTTATAGCCTCTGGAACCTAAAGGGTCAATTCCACTCTGTTCTCTGGGGTTACTGTAAGCTTAAATGCTGAACATGAAAAGAGAATTAAGCAAGTCAGTGGTAGATGCCAAAGCCCACCCACTAAAGCCCACCCACTAATGTTAAGTCCCATTTATCCACCATAAGACCAGTCTTCTTAGAGCTCCATTATCGGTTTAGGCTTGAATCACTTATTTTAACTCGGGCAACCTCTCAACTAGCTTGAACCTTCATAGTTCCTGAGAATCACAGAAATGTCAGTTGACATCTTGTAAGAATTTCTTTTATGACAGTATGTATTACTTCTTTGGTAAAATAATTACAGCAAGAATAATTCAAGGTGCCAGAGAAAAAAGATGCAGATACTAGTTTGAGAAGACGTTTTCGGGTTGAGCCCCGGTGGTGGCGTAGTGGTTGTGTGCGGGACTGCGGCCCACTGGGACGGAGGTTCAATTCCAGCAGTGGGGCTGGGCCTCCTACTCCCCCCAAAGAAATAGAAAAGACGTTCTCCTGTCACCTAAACATTAAAAAATGGTAAATTCCATTTTCATTGCACTCCATAAACCAAGCAAGTAGCACTAGTTGGATGAGATTATTAAAGTGTACCAAGTTCACAATCCAAGATCCTAAAATAGGTACAAACCCAAGGACATAGCCTGTGGCTGGTTCATCTCTCCACGATCAAAACATAGGCTCTGAAGCTCCGCCCCTCGTGAAGCCGTTTTCATTTTTTAACCCCACACCACCCTCGCCATGAGAAGTGTTGCTTACTGCCAACGGAATCCAACTAAAAGGGTTCCTTGAGACTGTTCGCCGAGCCTGCTGCCTTCAAAGCAGCTGGCGGTCGTGAACAGCCTAACCTGAACCAGACAGCCATCAGCTCCTCATGGACACAGTAGAGGCTCATCATCTTGACTCTACATAAACTTACATTAAACCCCATTCCTAACCACGCTACCCGCCCCCCACTCCACTCACTCATCTAAATGCAAAATGGCGAGCTGAGCGCCTTATTCTGAAAACTTCAATTTTTTTGTTGCGAGACTAATAAAAGCGCTTAAAAGAATTAAGAGACAGTGACAAGCCAAATCTTTTTATTTCCACCTTTGCGCCGTTCCCCGGTTTTATCGGGATCAGCCTCTCCCCTCCCAAAAAAACACTGCTCCAGGTTGTGCAGGGAGGCGCACGGCTACGCACCAAGCGCCCCGCCCAGTCACCGCTAACACGTCTTTGAAATTCGTTAGCCGTGAAGACGCCGACATGGACCCTTCCCTCTGCTACCACCAAAAACGCCACGGGAGGAGAGGCTCGGAAGACACCGGGCTGGGCCGGCTGACCGACCAGCCATTTTCCCATGCCGCCATGCCCACAACTTTCGGGCGCGCGGCGGCGCGGCTCGGCACCACGTGCGGAGGGAAGCCGCCGGGGTTTCCCCTCCCCGCGGCCGCCGCCTCCCCCGCCCCCTGCCCCCGGGCCTCCACTCCGGACGGCCCCTCCCTCCCGTCGGAATGCGCCGTCTCCGTCGTTCTTTTCATCCCTCCCCAAGGCCTCCCTGCGGGCTTTTTGAAGGAGACGGGGGGCGCCATGGCGGCGGGCTCCGCGCTCCGGCCCAACCCGCTCTCGCAGTCCCTCACGGCGCTGCCGCCCACTCCGGAGCCCGTCGCGGCCTGGGTTCCCGGCGCGTGAGGCAGCCAGTGGCGCTCCGGCAACGTCGGCGGTGAGCAGCGCAGTCACGGGCCCTCCTAGGCCGCGCCGACCCGGGCCCCCCCAAAGCCGCAGGTCTCCCCGATCCGCCCCTCGAAGGACTAGCGGCCCTGCTGCCGCCTCAGACTGCGGGCCCCAGACCGCGCTGAGGAGGCCCGGCAGTTCGCGGCCTCAGCTCCGGTCGCTCCGTGCCTCCCTCCCGCGCAGGCCGCCCGGCCGACTCTGGGCTCCCTTCCCTTTCGATTCCCATCCGTTACCGGTGGCGAGGGCGCGGAACCAGGCGGTCGGAGCTGCGCAGGCAGTGACTCAGGGTAGCAGCCGAGGCAGCGGGAGGAGCGGGAGGCGGCGCCGTGAGCAGATGGCGCTAAAAAAGACCCGAGAGCCCGCCGCTTGCGCTCATATACAATTAGCGTCAGCACGTAGGGCCCGCTCCGTCGTGCCCCCCTCCTCCCGCCTCGCCGTCTCCTGGCAACGCACGGGGAGGCGGGCTCAGGCCCGGGTGCCTAGCAACAAAAACGTCCTCCGCCCTCCCCGCCCCCCACCACACTCATACCCCGATTTGCACCGTTTAGCCCGGAGCTTTCCCAGCGGGAGCCTGAGACCCACTTTCTGGCTCCTACAGTTCCCACCTCCGTCCCCTAGTGCGCAGTCGCCTTCCCTGTGACCCCCCCCCGCGACGAATCCCAATCCCCTCTATTTGCTGGGGGAACCTGCGTCCTAGCTAAACCCGGGCGGCTAACGCCCTCGAACAGCCGCGGCATCTTGCCGCTTTAGAGGGACTCGAGGTGCTCCAGCTACTCCGCGTCCTGCGTCTTGCCCTCCTTAGTTTCTGCCCTTATGGCGCTCCGGTGGCTGAGGGCACACGCATTTAAAATCTTGGAAACCCTGGGAAGCCGGTCTACTCTGCCTAATGAGTCAGAATCGATTGCAGATTGCAGCGAGTTTTGGGGGGTTCGAGCTATCAAGGCCTAATTGCTGCAAATCCTTAACGCCCAATAACCTTTTGACCTTCCCGCTAATTTTTTTTTTTTTTTTGCCTAAGAACAATTCTTGCCTATTCGTACCATTCTCCTTCCTATTCAGTAGTCTGGCATCATCCCAGCAGCATCCTCAATATTCTTCCTGACATCAGCGCCCCCATTTCTGCTTCAGTTCTTTTGAGGGATGAAAGTGACATATTTGTGTAATTCTCTGGATTCTTTTTTTTACCCCCTCTGGATTCTTTTTAATGAGAACACTCAACACATTTCTTTTAAAAGGCTTGTAAACCTCTCAGATATCTTGTCGCGGATGCTGGGTTGGGTATTTTAACTCTTAGTAGATTCTAAGACCCAATGTCATTGAGTCCATTCTGAGTCTGATCCTTATTTTAAAATCATTTTATTACAGGCTCCTACAGATATTATAACAATCCATAAATCCATTATATCAAGCGAACTTGTACGTATACCACTATCATCACTTTCCAAACAGTATCCTTCTTGAGCCCTTCGTTATCAGCTCCTCTTTATTCCCTCCCTCCCCCACCCAAATCTGAATCTGCAGACCCTTCTCAAGAGGCCTGAGGGCCTCCAAAATGCTTTCAAGGAGGAGGTCAGAGCTATTTTCATAAAGCAGTCAAGACGCTAGCTTTTTGTGTGTGAACTTTAGTCTCACTTAAGTGGCTTCTACTAGAACATGTTTTGCATGTTTGAGCTCCTCACAGCAAACCAGGAGGTAGGACCTCTGGATCACTGTTTTACAGATGAGGTCTCTATAAAGCACAGAGAGATTAAGTACTTTAACTGGTTGGTAGAGATTTTACTGTGTCACCAAAAAGAGAGATTGAAGTTTTAACCCCTCGATCCTGTGATCGTGTCCTTGTTCTGAAATAGGGGCTTTTACGATGTTTTTCATATAGCTTGGTCATTGGCTGAGCCCAATGCAGGATGACTGGTATCCTTCTCAGAGCAGACGTACAGAGGTAAGACTGCCTTGTTGCAATGTGAGATAGAAGCAGAAATTGGAATTATATAGCCATAAAGCAAGGAATTAAAACTGGTATAATAGGTGTCTTTTTATTTGAATAAAATGCATCAATATTGATTTATTGATTGTGATAAATGTACCACCCTATAAAATGGGGAAAAAAACAGAAAAAACTATGTATGGAAATTCTGGGTACTATTTTTCCAGTGAGGAAACTGGGTGGTGAAAGGGTGTATGCTGGGGGCACAAGCGGGCAGCTGCTAAAGGAAAGGGAGGCGGGAAGAACTCAATAGACCCCATGGGAGAGGATACACAGCCATCTGTTTCTGCAAAGAGCATACTCAGAAAACCTCTGGGGGCATGTCTGTAGTGTCCTGTCGGTCCACTTTGAGTTAAAAATGACAGTGATAGCACACATAGCATCTTCACTTTTTTCCCCTAAAAGTCTAAGACTAATAGAGGATTTTTTGTTTTGTTGTTTTCATTATTTTATTGGGGGCTCTTACAACTCTATAGCATTCCATACATCAATTGAGTCAAGCATATTTATACCTAGGTTGCCATTATCATTTTCTAAACATTTATTTTCTATTTGAGCCCTTAGAATGGTGAGGTTTTTGTATCAACTTGGCTGAGCCAGGATTCTCTAGCTCAGTAGAGAATAAGTAAGTAAGCAGAGACCTCAGTAAGGTCACGCAGGATCATGTCTCCTCAGGAGGAGTGGGGCCTACTTGGTAATTACTTTTATTTAAAGGAACTGTAGAGAACTCCCTTATTATCATTTTTCTTGCTGCGCTGTATGCTGTGTTTGGCTTCACGTGACCTGGGCCAGTGACCTGCCATGTGGCTGACCAACCTTGGTTGGTCATGACCTGTCATGTTTCATAATGGATCCACTTGACTGGGCTTTCCCCAGCCTGCTTCTTCATTTGACCCCCTGCTCTGGGTTGTCGGCTGACAAAGACATGAGTCAGGAAGGGCTTCCAGCTTCAGTATTTGACCCACAGACTTGACTCAGTCGGGGCTTGCACATCTGCAGCTGTGTGAGCTGCTTGCTTAATATAAATTTCTTTCTTGCCATATCTCTTTCTAATATGCATAGGTCACTCTCTCTAGAAAACCCAACTGGACACACGTGGGTGTATCAAAAGTGAAAGAATCTTCCCATAGAGTCCTATATGTGGACTTGTCACCTCCAGAAGTAATAGAAGATACGTTTTGTTTTATGCAACCTAATTTGTGGTAATTTATTTTGGCAACCCTAGGAATCTATTGCATGGCTTATAACATATCCCTTTTCAATGTGGCTTTTGATTTCAGAGGAGCTTTTTCTGTATATTTATTTACCTGTGCTGCAAATATATTCATGAAAATAGTACAACATACGGGGGAAAGTTATGAAAGTTCTTAGCCATAATCAATCAAACAATAGAAAGAGTCACTGTGCTTAGGTTGTCAGGACCATAGTCTCAGGAGAACCAAGGTCAACTAGCACAACAATCAACATAGACAATGTTCTAAACTTTACTTTGGTAAGTACTGTTAGGGGCTTAGAAACACATACTGTTATTAGAGGCTGTGGAATCAATTCTGACTCTCCACAAGTCTATGCACAACAGAATGAAACACCACCGAGTTACTTGTACATCATTCTCATAATTATTCTTATGTGTGAGCCCACAGCATTAAACCATGTGGTTGAGGGCCTTCCTCTTTTTCACTACCCTTCTACTTTACCAAGCATGATCACCTTTTCCAGGATCTGGTCTCTCTGAAAACATGCAAATACATGAGATAAAGTCTCGTCATTCCTTATTTCTTTTTTTTTTTTTTTGGCATCACTGCCCTCAGGTGGTGGGAGTAGGAGGCCCAGCCTTTGCTCCGTGGAGCTGGAATCGAACCTCCATCCCAGTGGGCCGCAGTCCCGCACACAACCACTACGACACCGGGGCTCAGCCGTCATTCCTTATTTCTAAGGAGCATTCTGGTAGATTTATTTGTTCTTTTGGCAGTTCCTAGTACTTATAATATTATTCACTGTACCAAATTTTAAATGCATTGATTCTTCTTTGGTCTTCCTTACTCAATATACAACCCAGATACACACCTTTCTTAATTTAAACCATGCTTTATTACCTTGTTCTGTTTATACAACTGCCTCCAGATCCATGTGAAGATATTGAGTATTCTGGAATTCTCATTCTTCTCAAAACTATAATTTTTTATGGTCCACGCAGTTGGATCTCATTGCACAGTTATTTATTTATTTATTTATTTTGTGACATCACTGCCCTGGTGGGAGTAGGAAGCCCAGCCTTGCTTCTGGAGAGCTGCTGCTGGATTTGAACCATCAGCCTGTGGGCCGCAGTCCTGTACACAACAACTACACCACAAGGGCTCAGCCTCACAGTTAATAATTTTTTAAAAAGTAAGCATCTGGGCTGAGCCCTGCTGGCATAGTGGTTGTGCACGGGACTGTGGCCCACTGGGATGGAGGTTCAATTCCAACTCCACAGGGGCAAAGGATGGGCCTCCTACTCCCACCACCAGGGCAGTGATGCCCTAAAAAAAAAAAAAGTTAGCATCTAGTAAACATCTCTGCTTGTAGCCAAGATCCAGCTGACATCAGCAATGATATCCCTTGTTCCAGAATCTTCTGATTCTGGTCTGAACCTCTGAGAGCTCCCTGTAAATATACTGCTACAATCTCTGTTGACTGTTCCTCAGCAACATTTCACTTGCATGTGATAGCAATGACAGTGATTTATAATGTGCACACTCTGTCGAGTCACCTTTCTTTCAATGAGGCACCACTGTGGATCTCCTCTAGTCGGCTATTCAAGCGCCTGTCTTCCAGATTCCTTGGCATCAATGATTGAGTGCTTCAATTGCTTCAGCAGCTTGTTGAACTATTGCCATTGATATTCCATAACTTCCTGGAGCATTTTTGTTTACCAGTGCCTTCAATGTAGCTAGACTTCTTCCTTCAAAACCATTGATTCTCAGTCATATGCTACCTCTTGAATTGGTTGACTATTAACTAGTTCTTTTTGTGAAGTGATTCTGTATATTTTTAAAATACTCTGCATCATTCAGTATTTTTCCCATAGAATCTTTCTTTTTGTTGTTTTTGTTTGTTTGTTTTTTGGGCATCACTGCTCTCTGGTGGTGGGGGTAGGAGGCCCAGCCCCACTGCTGGAATTGAACCTCCATCCCAGTGGGCCACGGTCCCACGCACAACCACTATGCCACCAGGGCTCAGCCCTTTTTCCTTCCTTTTTTTCTTTTGACCATAGAATCTTTCAATACTGCAACTCAATACTTGAATTTTTTCTTTAGTCCTTTTAATTTAAGATACTCCGAGAATCTTCTTCCTTTTATTTTTCCAGTTCTAAGTCTTTGCATTTTTATTTTTATTTATTTATAAATCATATAATTGGAGGTTCTTACAGCTCTTAAAACAATCCATACATCAATTGTATCAAGCATATTTATAGATGGTACCATCATTTTCTTTCTACTCAAGTCCTTGATATCAGCTCGTTCCTCTTTTTCTCCTCCCTCCCTATGCAATTTACATAATCTGTCAATTTGAGGGAAGGGGTGTAGGCCAACCTATCAATAAATAAGGTTATAACTAATGAGACTTCAATGTGGGCATGGCCTTCTCCTAAGGATTCCAGGAACTCCTGTCTTATTCCCTGGAAGCAGGACACACCCTCTGGGAGACATTCCTGTTGACAAGACACATGGAGCTATACTGATGGAGCAAGAGCCCTGGAACTGGAGGAGACATGTGGAGGCCCACATCAGCGTTGAGATCCTTCCAATGCCACTGGATCCACAAGACTTTCCACCCACTGGCCTGTGTTCTTCCTGCATTCAGCATCGTTGTAGTATGACACTGATAAGGAATTTATAGACTGGTATCAGACATCTGGGCTAATATCAGATCAATGAACTTGATCTGGACTGGGCTGGAATGTTTTCTTAATATACAGTTATTCTTTGATATAAAGCTCTCTTCTTTTATATAGCTGACCATCTCTGGACATGTTTCCATAATCTACCCAGACTAACATACTCCCCCTCTCTCACCCTCATGAACCCTTGATAAACTATAAATTATTATTATTTTCAAGTCTTACACCGTTTGCTGTCTTCCTTCATCCATGTTTGTGTTGTTCGTCCCCCAGGAAATGGGGGGTGAGGGGAGATGGCATCTTTCATTATAATATTTTACTTTTTCTTCTCAATTTGCCCTTTGAAATTTTCTGTTTAACATAGTTAAAGCTCTTAAATGACTTACCTGACTCAACTTTATGATTAATAAAATAATGCTTAAGGGTTCTCATCATTATCTTGAGTCTATTAAAGCATATTTTTTTTCTCTTTGTAAATTCCAAGATCTTCTATGAAAGTTCTGTAAAAAAATAATTTTATTACTGTATTTTGGTTAATCCTCATGCCCAGTTGCAAGTCACCTTGCTCCTTCAAAAACTCTTTGTCTTATTTTTAACCGATGTTCCAATTTGTTCTTTGACTTTTCTTGATGTCAGAGCAGAGATCTTCCACAGCCCCAAGACACAAGGTTCAGGAGTTGTGGTACCTACATGATCCCACAGAAGCTCATCCACTTTCACAAATTTTCAGAACTGGCTGAATAAGATCCCTTCAAACTTTGAGCTCTGCCTTCTTATGTTAACCTCTCCAAGAAGTATTAAAAGCTTTTAGCTTCATTTTGGCCTTGTCTGTATTTTTGTTTTTCTTGTCGTGTCAGAACTATTGCCAAATTTTGACTCTGCCTTGGTGGCATAGTGGCCACTTATTGGGCAGTTAATCGCAAGGTCTGTAGTTTAAAACCACCAGTTGCACAATGGGAAAAAGATGAGACTATCTACTCCTGTAAAGAGTTATGGTCGTGGATACCCATTGTGTCTTATGAGGGTCACTACAAGGTCACTCTGAGTAGGAATTGATTGACTCAATGACAGTGAATTTGGAGTTTTGGAGTCCAAATAACATAAGATTTGGGGGCTCTAACTCGCAAAGAAAAGGGGCACATAAAGACCAATAAATGCTCTTAAGGACAGCCTTAGCAATGAAAGGTGGTTAAAGGACTCCTGTGTAAACAGCATCAACTTGATGACAGTAAGTTTTGTGTCAGAACAAACCAGTTTAAGGATGGGCCAGAAGCAATGGGTCACCCATCAGGAGCTAGACAATGCCCCTGTAAGAAGGTACACATTGTTGTAACCAAAGCACCCTGTTCAAACTCCTTGACAATCCTAATCACAATTTTTATTGAGTCTGAGAGTACTAAAATTTGAACAAACATGAATCTTCTTTGAAAATGGGGATTGCCAATAGCTAAGGCAGGGGTCCTCAAATTATGGCCACATGTGGCCCGCCAAGGACACTTATCTATTCCCCTGGGTTTTTTTGCTGACTAGTCCTGTGCCCACAGTGTGCATGTGTGGAATATGGGCTACACTCTCCAACTCCCCTCCTCCTTTCAGTCTTGGGTGTGATTGGACGAGTCACAAGCTTACCTATGCAGTCTGCTGCTGCCTGAGGACCGAGGTAAGAACAAATTAGGATTTTTTTTGAAGTTAGGAGTTTTTGTTTGTTTTTTGCAGTACATAGGGCCCCCCCCCTCTTTTTTTTTTTTTCTGCAGATAGGGGGCACATTTTTGTATGAAGTTAGGAGACCATTTTTTTTCTTAAAATTGGTTAGTTGGTTGGGGTGGTTTCTAGGGGGGTTGCATCACAGTGATAACACATACAGCGCTCAGTTGTACTGAGCTAATTTGCTAATGCAAATTGTCAGTGTTCAGAGGTAATGATAATTGTAAAGGCTCAGTGTTACTGCAACTGGTCAGCAGTCAGTGTTATCACAAATGGTAAGTGCTCAGTGTTATTGCATGGGGCCCCCCAAACTGGTAATCTGCCTAGGATCTCAAGGAGTAGGAAACACAATTTAATTGACAGTAAGTGCATTTATATTCTGATTGCTATTCAGTTGTGTATGATAGTTGTATGTTGTGTGCTGTGTAAGTCCCAGTTCACACTATTGTGATCTCTGAGCAGTGCGAGTTTAGCCACATGCTTGTATGGCTGAACTCACATTAGATTCGGAAGAAAAAAGGCATATGTGTTTTCTTTTTCCTGCAGTGGAATCTGATCGCATGGGTCTTCTCACCCATGTTATCAGATTGCTGTGTGAGTTCACAGATCGCAGTGCGATTTGCAAAGGGTAGTGTGAACTGGAAAGGTGCTGGAGAAGCCGAGGGTAGTGTGAACTGGAAAGGTGGTAGAGGACCCGGCTCTAATTGTACCAGTTCCCGCACCTGCACCAGTGTGAGCCTGAGGTAAAAGTGGAGTTCCACCAGTATGGGCACTGGTGAGGCTGAAATGATGTGGACTGGAAAGGCTGCATTGATGGACACTGATCAGACTGCATTGATAGTGCAGTCTATATGTGTCTGTGTGGGCGAAGTTATTGCTGGTATATTGTTTTTGTAGTGATATATATACATACATATGTGTGTGTATTTTACTAATAACAATTTGGAATCCCTAGGAAACAATATCAAGAAAGAGAAAAATTGACTCAGTGTGTAGGATATTCAAAGAGCAGTGGACTTATGATTATTTTTTCATGCAGTACAAGGAAAGAGCTATGTGTTTGATGTGCCAGAATATTGTGTCTGTGTTCAAAGAATACACTTTGTGTTGACACTATCAAACTCAACATCAAGATAAATATGATTGTTTGGTCAGAGAAGTGAGAAAAGATAAAATATTAAAACTAAAAAATATATTGACAAGTCAGCAAAATACTTTTGTGAAGCAGAAGCTGCTAAATATATCATCACTGCAAGCAAGTTTGCAAGTTGCCAAGCTAATAGCTAATAGCTTCCCTCCATTGGTGGAGGGAGAATTTGTTACAGAATGCCTTCTTTCTGTTACCAAAGAGATGTATCTAGAAAAGGCCTATTTATTTAGTACAATGAGTCTTTCAGGATCGACAATTACACGAAGGATTGAAGAAATGGGAGACCATTTGCATCAGCATTTGCAAAACTCCACAAAAGAACTTTCCTCTTTTTGCTTGGCACTTGAGGAAAGTAATGATGTTCGTGATTCTGCACAACTTTTAATTTTTATTCATGGGATGAGTAACTATTTCAAAGTCACAGAAGAACTTGCTGCACTGCAAAGCATCAAAGGAACGACAGGGGAGGATATCTATGAAAAGGTTTGCCAAACTGTGAATGGTTTGAAGCTGGACTGGGCTAAACTAGCCAGTGTGACAACTGATGGTGCGCCTAGCAAGGTGGGGTCTAAGAAAGGAGTCATTGCTCACATTAACCAAGAGATGGACAAACATAACTATTCTCATCCACTAGCCATACACTGTCTCATTCACCAACAAGCGCTGTGTAGTGAATCACTGACGTGGGACTCTTGTTATGAAAATTGTGGTATCTTGTGTTAACTTCATTAGAGCTAATGTACCTAACCACAGACAATTTCAGGAACTTCTGTCTGAGCTAAATGTTGCTTATGAAGATATTCTGTGTCACACAGAAGTCCATTGGCTGAGTTGAAGGAGAATTTTGAAACATTTCTATGCCCCTGGTTGTGTGCAGAACTGTGGCCCATGGGGTGGAATCCAGCAGCAGCTCTCCAGGAGCAGGGCTGGGCTTCCTACTCCCACCAGGGCAGTGATGCCAAAAAAAAAAAAAGAAAAGAAACATATCTATGACTTACTTGCACTGATGACAGTTTTTCTGCTTTCTAAAAACAAAGAAGTACCAGAGCTCAATGATGCAGAATGGAAATGGCACCTTGCCTTTCTGACAGATATACCAGAGCTACTCAACAGTTTCAATGTGCAACTTCAAGGAAAGGGAAAGCTCACCTGTGATATGCAATCACATGTGAAAGCATTTGAAGTAGAATTAGACCTCCTCATCAAACAGGTGAAGGAGGAAAATTTCTTCCACCTCCTCACAACTCAAAATCTGTTAGCAGAAAAACCATTGGTTGCATTCCCAAAGAAAATGTGTGAAGTCACTGGAAAAAGTTGCAAAAGGAATTCCAATTTAGATTTAAAGAACTTCATCTCCATGAACAGGACATACAGCTTTTCCATAACCCATTTTCTATTAACATTGAAATTGTGGATACAATTTACCAAATGGAACTGGCTGAACTGCAGAATTGTGACTCTCTGAAAGACACATTCAAGTCAAGCAGCTTTCCTAATTTCTATACATCTCTTCCCTCTGAGACATAGCCTAATCTCAAAGTGGCAACCATCTTTGGCAGCATTTATGTCTGTGAACAGACTTTATCCAGAATGATGAAATCTTCAACCAAATCTAGACTAACTGTTGCACACTTGAATCACTTGTTACGACTAGCAGTGATAAATGTGGAACCAGACATTGACCATATCATTAGCTAAAAGCAGGCTCATAGTCCCAATTGAAATACTGGTAAGTTTGTTGATTTAACTTTACTTGTTCTTCATTTTAAATATTGTATTTGTTCCCATTTTGGTTTTTTACTTCAAAATAAGATATGGGCAGTGTGTATAGGAATTTGTTCATAGTGGTTTTATTTTTTTTAACTATAGTCCAGTCCTCCAACAGTCTGAGGGATGGTGAACTGGCCCCCTGTTTAAAAAGTTTGAGGGCCCATGATCTCAGGGATATGTAGAATTCTATACTGGTATTCTTGCCCAGTGTATGGTCAAGCACCATGGTTCTGACACTCGTTTGTACCTATCTTCCTGGCATTTTCTCATCAAGGACTGACTTGGAAATATGTGGCCACATGTTGGTTCTTTTGAATTATCTAAGTTGAAATTTCTACATAGCTAATTAGAAAAAGAAAGCTTCCTGATTTAAACAGAAACAAAGGATACTTGTTTAAACTGACTTTTTGAATTTTTTAGAATATACGATGAAAGTGAAATCATTAATTCACGGAACTGGATTATCTTCTTTGTGTTAACTAATCCACATAAGAGTCAGGCCTAGAGAATCCCAACTCTGGTTAAAACAGGCTGAATGAAGAAATCTCAGAGATAACATAGCTCTAAACTTAAATAAATAAGCCTCCAAATTGTTAGATTCTTGGGCTGTCAATAAAAGATTTCTAGAACCTATTCCAATGGTTGCCCCTGCCCTGCCTCCAATAATAGATTGGACAAGAATCACTCTTGCATTTATGAATACCGAACTGCATTCTTTAAAAGGTTTGCTGAACATTTCTGGATTGATCCATTGATATCCTATGACTAGTAGAATTTTTAATGTAGTAATGACATCTGGTCTCTAAGACTAAACTTTATTTTTCTCTTTTTTTTTTGGTTTAGGTAAACTTATTTGTCACTGAAGAATCTCAGTCCATTTCAGCCTCTTTTTTTTTTTTTTGGTAAACCACTCCGACCACTCTTTAGATTTGAGGACTAAGGAATCTGGAAGAATTATTTACCATGTGAACTTTCAGCTCAGACAAAAGGCATCAACTAGGTTAGAAAGTCTCTTCATCCTTGATACTCTCACCATATTTCTTCTAAGACATATTTTTTAGGCAGTTTGGCAGTCCATGGTGCTTTCAATTTTTTTTGCCAGCACTCCAGTTGAAACACTGATTCTTCTTTGGTTTTCCTTAGTTGAGTTCCAACTTTTTCTTTTTCTTTTTTTGGTTTTTGGGCATCACTGCTCTCTGGTGGTGGAAGTAGGAGGCCCAGCCTTTGCTCCTGTGGAGCTGGAATTGAACCTCCATCCCAGTGGGCCATAGTCCTGCACACAACCACTACGCCACCAGGGCTCAGCCCTAGCTCCAACTTTTACATGCCTATGAGACAATTGAAAATATCAGGGTTTGGGTCAGGGACACTTCAGCCCTCCAAGGAACACCCTTGCTCTTGAATACTCTAAACGAGGTCTTGAGCTACAGATATATCCAGTGCAATGCCTGCCATCGGACCGCTTGACTGCTACGTCCATGAACACTGACTGTGGATCCAAGCAAGACAAGATCCTGGGCACCTTCGACCTTTTCTCTCAGGATGTTTTCTATTGGTCCAGTTGCGAGGATTTGGGTCTCTTTGGTCAAAAGAAACCAGTCCCTGCAGAAGGGGATCATCCTTGGTAAAGTGGAGCGGCAGAGAAGAAGAAGGCCCTTCACAAGATGGGTTAACCCAGTGGCTACACAAGGGGCTCGAGCACGGGAGCAAGGTGAGGATGGCGCAGCGTCAGAGTGCTCCTTGGTGTTGCTTGTGCACAGCGCTCCTGCGGGTCGGAGCCGACTCACCTCACAGCCACCATGAGAGATTGGGGAGTCGCCCCTGTTTTTGAGCCAACCAATTTAGCCCAGGAACTTTCTTGAATTTTGGAAACTAAACAAACCTCTAAGACGTGTAAGTTAATGACTCTACCATGATAGCTGCAATCTCCTAAGCAGCAGTATAAACCAAAGCCCTTTAGAGACCATAAACTTGGCATATGGCCTTGCTGCAAGAAATCTGAGGATTGGAACAAGGGTTACCATAATTTTAAAAAGCAATATAAGCCAGAAAACTTTCAATCAGATATGAAATGAGGAGGTCCCATGAACATAACATGAGGTTTTCCTGTGGTGTAATTTAACCAACAAAAAGAAGTTATTATGCCTATGAATGGAGAATTGCAAATTTTTAATTGACACTGATGTTGTATTGCCTGCAATTAACTCTACCTGTTTACAAATTAAATGAAACAGCAACCCACAAACCTGTCTCTGAGTGCTAAAACTACAAAAGTTGGGGATTTGTGAATCAAAAATAGACTTAAATTCATTCACAACCTTTTGCTAGGTCTCTCGGTCCTATTGAAGATTCACACACTTTTAAAAAAATTTTCACACACTTTTTTTCCCCACACTTTTTTCTAATAGCCCTGTCACTCCTTAATTTTTTGGGCTCAGACCTCATATATAAATGGGCTTGTGATTTACAATTTTCAGTAAAAGAAAAATATGACCACGCTGACTAAATATCCCTCTTTTCTCATTTCCTTTTCCTTTACTTATTTATCCAAGTTGGAATGAGATAAAAATGAAAACTTCAATAAAAGTTGGTAAGAAAAAAAATTTGAAGCCACTGAGCAAGTTAGTTCCTGCTACAAGACAGGCAAAGCTTTAAAGTTTTCATTTAATAATAGTCTCTCATTCTGCTTTGAACTATATTATAAAAGTTATTCTTCTAAAATAAAAATCTAATTACCGCAATCCTACTTTGCTACAAAACCTCAATGTATACAGGACAAAACAAGACCCATAAAGCCTACCCTAATATGCATTTGTCCCGATGTTCTAGCCATACCTCTTGCTACCCATTGTCATGAACTGCCTATACTTTATGGCTTGGAGTACTCATGAGACTATCAATATGCTGGATATTATTATGCCCTCTAGCTTTCCTCTCTACCTATTCTTGGTAGACTCATTTCAAATTTTGCCTTCTCTAGTTCACCAAGGCAGAAAGGTTTTTTGCTGTTTCAGAGAAGTCTTATATTATTTATGAGTCTATCCCTCCTTCCTCACATGTCCAAGACATTAGTTGCTCCCGGGCTTTGGGTACTCCTGGCTTAGGCAGTGATTCACAAGGGAAAGATCTCCAGTCAAGGTTTTATTGAAAGAGTAAGGAAGTGAGAAAAGAAATAAATCATTGAGAACAATGGGAAGTTATAGAAATGTATGCAAATGATCCTTTTCCAAATACTACTATATCAGTTCTTGTGGGAAACTGAGGACTGGGAAGAGACTGTATGCAGACAAGTTGTCTACACTCAGATTTATGGTGTCGAGAGGCAGACTCTGGTGGAGGAAGGCCTTCATGCTCACAAGATGGGGCTGTATCCCAGTCACATTCTCCTAGGTCAAGGTTGTTCCCCAGGATGTCTGCCCTCCTTCTGGCCTCCCCCCAGTGATGCCAATTGTAAGGTGCTGCTTGCAAGCACATGGTTGCTTACTAATACTCTTGAAGGTTAACTGCTTGAAGGCTATCTGCCCATCAAAAGGAATCAGGCCATCTAACTGTAAGCAGGGCCCACTCCCTTCTGATAAGGTTCATAGATTGTTCCCCTGGAGACGCACTCAGGGGCACTTCAAGTCAGCTGAGAGGCAACCAACATCAGACCGCCACCTCAACTCTAGAACCTGCCCATCTGGTTACATTTGTGTCTCCCTCTCACGGGTATATGCCCCAGTACCTCCCCTTCCTATTGCATGCATACCCCTAGCTCGTCCCCTTCCTGTTACATGCATGCCTCTAATACCACCTCTTCCAAATGCACATGGCATGTCATGCATGCCTGAGATTATACAAGCCTATTCTGAGAATACATGACTCCCTCTCTCTGGTTTCAGAGGGAAGAGGTGAGCAATTGCAAGTCTTGTCCACAGTTCCTTTAATTTACCCTTCAAGTACACACCACCCTGTGGACCCATCTGGTTGTGGACAATAGCCGACACAAATTCTATTTTTATCATAGAATTTATATAAGGACATCTTGTCCATTTATTTTACACAAGGCTATTTTGTCATTTCTTTTGTAAATGTTGTTTCCTTCCAGAAAACATCTTGTCAATAAAAAGACAATAAATAAATATGGATACATTGGAAATCAAAATTTTAAAATTACATGGCATAATTTAGAAAAGATCTGAATGTCAGTTATTGGGAAGATAGTAGGAGAAAGGTGGTGGATGCACATTGTAGAGTATTATTTAGCAGAACATTGACTGTCATAGCAACATGAATGTATCTTAAAAATGCATTGCTTGCGAAATGAAAGTCACCATGAGATGCCATGGCAGACTAGCTTAAAAAATTCATACAGTACGAAACACTGGTGAGATGTAGACAAATAGCACATCTCATTAGTTACTGTACAAATGCAAAGTGGTATAATTATTTGGAAGACAGGTTTGCAGTTTCTTTTATTTATTTCTTTAGTTTCTTTTATATTGACACATATATTTGTGATATGATCCTATAATCTTCCTGCAAAGGAAGTGAAAAGTATGCACACACACATGCACACCCCCCTGCCTGAGAATGTTTATAGGAGTTTCATTCTCAATCTGATAAAATTGGAAATAACCAACATGCCCTTCAACCAGTGAATGGAAAAACACTGACACATCCATGTAACTTGGAATACTATGCAAATAAAACAAAATGTAACAGATTCACTTAACAAAATGTTGCTATTGCTAGGTGCCATCTATGTGGGTGAAACATAAATATATTTAAAATATCATTTCATTAATATGACATATGAAAAGGAGTAAAATGAAGGGAGGAAAAACAGATCAGAGGCTACAGGAGATTTGGAGAGGGGAAATAAGTTGACTTCAAAGGGAATGTAGATCATTTGGGGGTAATAGAAGTGTTTTATATTCTAGAGTTAGAAGATACATGACTTTACACATTGTCAAAATCTAAAGACAAAAATCAAGAAGTTGCTTTGGAATGAAGGGTGGATTTGTCACCAACCTTTCCATTAATAGCCCAGCACCTAAGGCACAGCATCGTGATGACTTCCTAAGGGGTAAAAAAGAGCCACTTGCTTTTAGAGTAATGGCTGTACAAAAGCATCGTCCTCTAGTTGATCAGTACATCTCTCAAAGGGTCAGACTGAACAACTCAGAAACTAATTTACCCAGATGATAAGCTAGATCAAGTAAGTATATATTATGAGAGCCAGACCTCTCCATGTCAAAGAAGTCACAAATAATGTTCAGCCAAACTCTATACTGTTGGGTTAAGGTCAGAGACAGCAGTAGGAATGCATGCAGGGAGTCAGATAGGTAGATAGGTGAATTTAGAAATACAGATACATATGTGGCTGCTCCACGGGCATCCAATGCCTGCCGGTTCAATGAGAACTAATTCATTGTCACTATTTCCAGGTGTTGAAACAAGATCTAGTTAGCTTCAGAATGTCACTTCTTAGTAATGAAAGAAGAAAAAGAAAAAAAGCAATTATCGTTTCCTACACTCATGGCTTATTTTTTAGAGGTTATGAATCAGGATAAATCTATCTTCCGAAGTCTGATAAAACAAACTGCTTTAGGACCTTTTAAAAATATTTTCAAAGGGCTGAGCCCTGGTGGCATAAGTGGTTGAGTGCGGGACTATGGCCTGCGGGTTTGGTGGTTCAAATCCAGCGGCAGCTCTCAGGAGCAGTGCTGGGTAGTTCCCATGACCACCAGAAGCAGTGATACCCCAAACAAACAAACAAACAAACAAAAACAAATATTTTCCAAAACAAGTCAAGAGTAACTAAAACAGTAATGCGTAAGGTAGCAAACACTCTAACTACTCTGGACTAGGGATTGTGGTGACTTGAACATTTTTGTGTTTTATTTCACTATCGCAACAAATCCATGTGGCAGGCCCTATACCAAACCAGTCGCCTTGAGCTCAATGGACTCTGTGCACTGTGCAGTCAAGATTTCCAGTGCGATCCCCTTTCAGAAGCAGATTGCCAGGCCTTTATGCCAAGGCATTCCTATGTGGATTCAAATAGCCAATGCTCCAGTTAGTGCTGAAATTCTTTTCTTTTTTTTGGTAATCATTTTATTGAGAACTCTTACAGCTCTTATCACAATCCATATATATCCATTTCATCAAGCACATTTGGTGTGTCTTTTTTTCTTTTTACATTTGATGTTTCTGGGCTGAGCCCCGGTGGCGTAGTGGTTGTGCGCGGGACTGCGGCCCACTGGGACGGAGGTTCAATTCCAGCAGTGGGGCTGGACCTCCTACTCCCACCACCGGAGAGCAGTGATGCCCACAAAAACAAAAACAAAACAAAACAAAACAAACATTTGATGTTTCTATTATCGTTTTCAAACATTTTCTTTCTACTTGAGCCCTCGAATTCAACTCACTTGCCACTCCCTTCTTCTTTCATAAACTCTTGATAAATTTTTTTTTTCATATTCTTACACTGACCATTGTCTCCCTTCACCAGTAGTGAAAGTCTTACCATTTGTGCCACCTACAAAATTCCACTTTAGAGCAGATGGGTCCCTAAGCTGAGTGTTGTCTTTATAAAGGGGGCATGCAAATCCCGAGAGACGCACAGAGGAAAACAAGACGTAGCTATGAACCCAGGCACGTCAAGAAAAGACAGAAGCAACCAAACCTGGAGGAGACAAGGACGTATCTCTCTTCCGCCTCGCCCCCCCTGCCAGTTCTGCCATCACGCTGAACTCAAACTCCTGGTCTCTGAAACTGTGCGACAATAAATACCTGTTTGTAGTATTTTGTTATGGCAGTCCTAGAAAACTACACAGTGGATTCAATAAAAGCCAGCTAATTCCAGTCTGACTAGGTAAGAGTGATACTATCTGTTTCTTTGATTCATGGTTTGACAGTTCGGTGGAAGATCTAGATCCGTGGTCACAAATTTGAACACATAGAGGAGCCAGGCCAGAAAGAGCGTTTGGAGTCAGCGGTGGTGATAGGGATTGTGAACAAAGGAAGCTCCCACAGCCTCATTTAAATGGGGCAGCTACTCCTCAACTCCATTAGGCTGTTATCGGATGGGTTCAGCAAATGGCATGGAGATTCTTCCCTCCCCCCTGCACCCATTTTCTAGGAAAAGAAACTTCTATATGAAATCTTCCAATGTGGGAGAAAGGGTGCATGACATTGATTCCATTAGAATAATTTGAGTTTGAAGTCATAAAATTCAAAGTGTGTGTGTGTGTGTGTGTGTCTGTGTGCGCACGCGCATGTGTATCAAGGAGAGTAGGTGAACCACCGTTGGAAGAGGAACATGAAAGATCCCGGAATCTCAGCATGTGCAGAGCTGGCAGCATTTGAAGAGTTAATAAAAATGATCTTGAGTAGAAAGAAAGCCACAGGAGAGTGGAGTCTGAGACGTCAGAGGAGGAAGATCAGTCAGAAATCACCCAGCAGTCTAATCTTGATAAGGGTTGATGTGCTGCTTCCAGGGCAGAAAAGAGGTCACAGGTTCCAGCAAGATCAGAGAAAACTCAAAGAACACTTTTTAAAAGCCCTTGGGGGGTGGGGGTGGGGGTGGGGTCATGGATTTCTTATATCAAAAATTCAGGCCCGAAAGGTCAAATGTTGTTTGATCCCACTTTTTGAATTAGACAGCTATCGAGAGACTCAAGTTTCTTATTGGTTATATGTGTGGAAGCAGGAGAGCCACTGATGTCTTAGCTTGAGGGTAAATGGTAATTCTGAAGTGCATAGTGGCTGCATAGCAGCCCGTGCCACTGACTATGACCCAAGTGACTGAATTGTATGTATAAAAAATGTTGAATTGCTGAGCCCCGGTGGCATAGTGGTTGAGTGCGGGACTGCGGCCCACGGGTTTGATGGTTCAAATCCAGCAGTAGCTCTCCAGATAAAAGGCTGGGCCTCCCACTCTCACCAAAGGGCAGTGACACACACACACACACACACACACACACACACACAAAGAAATGTTGATTTGAAAAATTCCTTTTCTGCATCTATTTTAACTTTGATAAACCAAGTTAAAACAGTTCATCAGCAGAGGAAGATTCCATCACTTTTGGACTACTACATACTTTCTTGGCTCTAGTTTAAAAAATAAATATATTTTGCTTCCTTTCCCTCATTTTTGGTGAGATTTTAATACTGTAATTACTTTTTCATTGTGCCGGCCATTTTTTTTTTTTTGCATTTCATTTTCTCTGATGGCATTCTGAAACTTCTGAAATACTAACCCAATTTCACCAGAACTACAGATTTTTTTTAAGGCAAGATTTTTTAGTGGGAAAGCGATACCCATTTAGATTTCAAAATACAAAAATCCTTCACACCCACCAGTTAAAACTTGGGTCACACATCAAAAACGATGGATAACTTAGCACAAACTTAGTCTTGGAGCAAATTTGTGGCATCTTCTGTGAACAAGGGGGGTAAAGGAACCTATCTACTTGTTGGGCTCTGGGGAGTCAGTAAATAAAACCTCTCTCCTGTCTACTTGGACTCAAATGAAGGAGAGAAGCCGAAGTCAGGCAAATAGAGATCAAAATATCACCTTACCTGTTAGGCCGAATGAAAGGAGCCCGCTGGCTTACTGGGGTTACACCTGGGGCCGCTGACGACTCGGTCAGTAGTTTGAATCCAGCAGCTGCTCTTCAGGAGAAAGAGGAGGCGTTCTGCTCCTGTAAAGATAGATGTCCAGCCTTGGAAAACCTCTGTCAAGGGGCCGGGAGTCAGAATCGCTTTGACCGCAGTCGGTTGTTGGTTTCAGGACAGATTGAAAGCTTCCCATAATGGGACTGTTAGTACCTGAGACATGCGCTCACTCCCATGCTCACTTCCCCTAAAGGCACAGGTCCCGACCCAGCAGGAAGGCAAGGCACAGCCCTGGATGAAATGGGCTGAAAAAGAGACAAACCAGAGGAACTATGCTGGGCTTGCCCAGTTGTTTTGTTTTTTCAGGAGCAAGGCCCAGGACAAAGATTTGGACATCTCTTTGACCTTCTACCTCATTGCCTCTCAAACTTTTTTTAGAATTCTCTAGAAAACAGGTTGAGAAATACATATATTCTTACCACTAAGTACATGGCAGAGATATAAATGCTGGGCTCTTCCAGCCTGTGTCATATAGGGTGTCAGCTACAGCTGTTTGGCCTTATCCAGATGAACATGGGCAAAGGATTGAAGCGAAGAATTCAGTTGGGCCCTAGGAACTGCCAGATGTGTCTGTGTAGTTAAGAGAGCAGTCGTAAGCGGCACGTGGCTCAGTGATGAGTCTGCTTATGTCTTACCACCATCAGGTCATGTTGACTCGTGGCAGCTCTATAGAACAGGGGAGAAATGCTCTCGTGAGTCTCTGAGGCTGTCACCGTTTACAGGAGTGGAAAGTCCCATCATTTTTCCACAGAGCTGCTGTCATTCCAAGCTGCTGCCCTTCTGCTTGCAGTCCAACGTGTAGCCGCTGCATCATCAAGGGTCCCTTATTTCTGGTCGGCCCGGACAGGTAAAGAGAAGCCCTCGTGGTGCCATGGCTGCAGAGTTCACCTGCTAACTGAAGGGTGGGATAATCTCTGTGGGAGATTAGACCTAGTAATCTGCTTCCATAGAGACAAGGAAGCCCTGGAAACCTGGTGGGAGGTTCTACTCTGCCTTGAAGGATAGCGATGAGCCAGAAATGACTACAAGGCCAAGGGTTTGTTTGGAGGTTAAATAAAATTGGGAAATTAGAGATAAAAAGGTGAGAGAAAGGCAGTAGTACGACTCTTACAGTTTTCTCAATCATTTTATAAAATGCTGAATTAAATTGTTCCAAATGTCTCACACACAACTCACCTCATTTTCACAGCCAGCTTTAAAAGTAGCCCTGGTGGCACAGGGGGTTAGACAGTGGCCTGCTAACCACCAAGTTAGCAATTCACAATCACCCGCAGTTCCTCAGGATACAGAGGAAGCTTTCTAGTCCTATAGAGATGTAAAGTCTAGGGAAGCTTCAGGACAGGTGTACTCTGAGCAAGAGGGTCACTGAGTTGGAATTGACTCGATGGCATTGAGCTTGGGTTGAGCTTATTAATGTCATCATTTTCATTTCACAGATAAGAAAACAAGAGATTGAATAGTTTGTCACGCTCACAAAACTCTAAATTTGACTTAAGATATCTGAAGCTTTATGATAGTCATAAAGCACTATTTTTATCTTCTCCAATAGACACCTTGCATTGCTCTACAGTCAATAATGTATAAACGTGTTGCCACTAAATGGATTCTGACTCATAGCCGCCCTGCGGGACAGAGTAAAACAGCCCGATGGGACTTCCAAGACCCTGATCTTCAAGGAAGCAGACCGTCTATCACCTCTTTCCTTCTCAGAGTGGCTTGTGCATTTGAACTGCCAGCCTTTCAGTCAGCAGCTAAGCACTCCACCACTGTGCCACCAAGGCTCCTTAAACAGTGCACAGGAGGTAGACTGGGTTTTCAATTCAGATTAGCTCTTTACCTGCTCAGTGATTTCAGATAAGTAAATTCATCCCTCTCGGCTTGTATTTCCGCATCTGCATTTTGAAAAAAATGATACTCCAAAGTCATGGTATTTTCAATCACTCATCCATATGTGAAATCTGAACAATAAATAAGGAAGACCGAAGAATTAATTTTTGGAATTATAGTGTTAGTAAGAAAATTCAGGGCTGAGCCCCGGTGGTGTAGTGGTTGTGCGCGGGACTGCGGCCCACTGGGATGGAGGTTCAATTCCAGCTCCACGGAGCAAAGGCTGGGCCTCCTATTCCCACCACCTGAGGGCAGTGATGCCCCCCAAAAACAAAGAAAAAAGAAAATTCAATATCAGGGCTGAGCCCCTGTGGCTTAGTGGTTGTGTGTGGGACTGTGGCCCACTGGGTTAGAGGTTCAAATCCAGCAGCAGGGCTGGGCCTTCTACTCCCACCACCAGAGGGCAGTGATGCCCCCAAAAACAAAACAAAAAAGAATATTCAATATCCCATGAACTACCTGAAGAGTGAACAAATTTGTCTTAGAAGAAGTAAACTTACAATGCTTCTTAGAAGTGATAAAGGCCACGCTTCGCCTCATATACTGTGGACATATTTAGAAAGACCAGTCCTTAAAGAAGGAGACCATGATTGGTAAAGCACATGAGCTGTGAAAAATGGCTGACGCTGTGGCTGTAGCACTGGGCTCATACGTAATAATGGTTATGAGAATGTTGCAGGGGTGGGGAATGTTTCCTTCATGGAGTGAGCACTGACTCCATGGCACTGAACAGCGTGGAACGACTGTGCAGATGGAATGAGAAAAACATGCAGAACTGCTTAGCAGGGACCCAAGTAGCGTAGCATTCATTATTTTTGAAATGAGCATCTGTTTTAAAAGAAAAAGTCCACGTCAGAAGAGGCTCTGACATCGCTCAAGCAAATGGAAAAAATGATGAAATAAGAGTTAACGAGAAGAATAAGTGCAGTGAAAAAAAAAAAGAATAAGTCAAGTGGAGGGATCAAGTGAAGTGTTATATCTAAATGTTCCAAGACCTGGAATCAGAAAGCCAAACTAGAACATCCTCACTAAATCTCAAGCTAAAAAAAAAAAAAATTCAACTCAAGTTGCGAGAGTGAAAGATTTTATGAGCAAAATACTGAATGAGAGAGGAAGCATGAAAAGAAGCTAGAAGGAATATAGAATCACTTTACTGAGAAGAACTGATTGACAGTCAACCATTTCAAGAAGTAGCCTATGACCAAGAAGCAATGATCCTTAAAGAAGTCCTAGCTGCCCTAGGTGCCCTTGGTGAGAAACAAGCTTCCAGGAACTGATGGAATACCAGTGAAAATATCTCAACAAGCACTGGAATGCACAAAGTATGAGTACAGTAATAGAAGGTCTGTGAAAAAGAGGAAGGCCACCACAGAGATGGAATGACACAGTGACTGCAACAAAGTGTCAAAAAGAACCACAAATGGGTATAAAGAGGACCAGGCGGACTTTGTTTGTCTATAGGTTTCACTATGAGGCAGAATCAACTCAATAGCACCTAGCAACATCTATCTATCTATCTATCTATCTATCTATCTATCTATCTATCTATCATCATCCATCTACGCATGTAAAAACAAATGTATATATGCATGCATACATTTAAATAAATAAATGTATTTAAATTTCTTGCCATGAATACAGAAAAACAAAATTACCTAGTAAATTACCATATAGGTACAAGGGAAATATGGAAAAATGAAATTAAAAGATAGTGGAATTTTACCACAAACATTTTGAACCCCAGATGGAATCACAGAGTAATACTATTCTCATCCATAAAATGTAGATCAGTCAGTTTCATTCCTACAGCGCATTTATGGTTAGGAGTATCCCATCTGCTGCCATTAGTTCAACATTGCCTAATAGGGACCTATATCGGTTTCTGAAGCTACAAATCCTGAAGGGAGCAGACAGCCCTCCCGCACAGTGGCTGTTGGGTGGAAAATGCCCACCCTGCCGCTAACAGCCTGTGGTAGTTACAGAAACATTTGTCAATTTGAGGAGTAAGAATGTAAGGGTAGTCAATGGCACCTCCAACCCCAGCCCGCGGGCCACATGTGGCCTACTGGGGACTGACATTTATCCGCCAGGTGTTTTTGCCACAACTCCCTTCTTGGTCAACAGCCAACTCATCCTGGGGCCTGCAGTGAATTTGTTCATAATTCTTTTTTTAAACTATAATCCGGCCCTCCAATGGTCTGAGGGACAGTGAACGAGGCCCCTGTTTAAAAAGTTTGAGGAGCCCTGGACTAGTCTGTCAATCAGATCATTCATAGCTAATGGGGCCTCTGGGTGGGCATGGCCTTCTAAGAATTCTGGGAAATCCAGTAGTATTTCTTCCTTGAAAGCAGGAGAGACTCTTTCTCACCACTTCACTCCCTGGGAGAGATAGCAGCTGACAGGACACATGGACCCACCCCGATGCACCCCTGGGAAAAGCCATACAAGACCTCTGCCAGCACTGAGATGTTTACAATGCCACTGGATCCAAAGATTTTCTGCCCACTGACCTGTGTTTGCCTGCATTCGGCAGCATTATGTGTTTCGTGAGTCTGAAGAGGACTTTATAGACTAATACTGGACATATGGGCTAATATTGAACTTATGGACTTGATCTGGGCTGAGCTGGGATGTTTTCTTTTCTTTCTTTTTTTGGGGAGGGGCATCATTGCCCTCAGGGGGTGGGAGTAGGAGGCCCAGCCTTTGCTCTGTGGAGCTGGAATCGAACCTCCATCCCAGTGGGCTACAGTCCCATACACAACTACTACGCCACCGGGGCTCAGCCGCTGGGATGTTTTCTTAATGTATAATTACCCTTTTTATAAAACTCTCTCATGAGAGAATTTTGTTTCTGTCGTCTATCCAGACTAACACAAAGTCCCACAAATCTCCAACAGTGGGACAACCAGAGCTCTCTATGTTGAAGTTTAAGTGTCATCTCTTTTATTTTTCATTGCTACTCAAAAAAAAAAAAAAAAAAAAATCCTGGGCCTCCTACTCCCACCACCTGAGGGCAGTGATGCCTAAAAGGGACTTAAAGGCTTGAAAATAAACAAGCAGCCATCTAGCTCAGAAGCAACAAAGCCCACATGGAAGAAGCACACTAGCATGTGGAATCATGAGATGTCAAAGGGATGAGATATCAGGCTTCAAGAACTCAAAAGCATAACTTTGCATGCTCACTTTCCTGATATGATCCCTGAGGACAAATGTGTGCATATGCAAATG